>APFE030318198.1:0-82621 GCA_000404065.3 Pinus taeda | reverse complement strand
AATAAAGATTAAAAATTAAAAGAAAAGAGATTAAGAATTAAAATAAAAGAAACATTAAGAGTGGAGAAAATTTGTATTATTAAAAATTAAAATTAAAGAAATTGAGAAAATGTGTTTAAGGTAATATTGTTCCTAGTTAATAACATTGTATTAATTGCACTCTATAATTTAGTATAAAGGAGATAGTTGTCAGAAAACATTATATTAAAAACAAATAAAGTAAAAATTATTTTGACAAATTGAAAAATAGTAATAAAAAAAGGTTAATGACGATGCTAAATAAAATGCTTCAAATCCTACCCTAATTTTATATCATCTTTATATTGCATGATGTGTAATTTATTCTGTGCTTAGTTTAATGTATGTGAACTATAAATAAAATATTTCAATGTCCATATTACATAACATAATTTTACACTCATCATGAGCTCATAATTGAGAAAAAGATTATTTGAGGATGGAAATCTTATTATCTCTCGATTTGGAGTAAAGAAAAGATCCTCTTTGAGACTCTGTTCACCACTACTATTTTATATCTACGTGAGGTGTTATTGTGTATGTATGTGAGGCGTATTGTTGCATTATATCCATATATTCGTGGAGGAATATCGAGATTATTTAAAAGAAACTTATTGTCTACAACCTCAATATTAAAGGAAATATTCCCTATTCTATGCTCTTTGATTCGAAGCTAGCTTTTACCCAATTGAAATTGAGAAAATATTTTTAACTTAATATTATTCCTAGTTAATAAAATTGTATTAAGTGTGCTCTATAATTTAGTATAAGGGAGATGTTGTCACAAAACATTATATCAAAAAATAATAAAGTAATAAATATATTAACGAATTGAAACATAGTAATAATAAAAAAAAAGTTAATGCAGATCATAAATAAAATACTTCAATTTTTACCTTAATTTTATATCATCTTTATATTGCATGATGTGTAGTTCATTCTATGTTTAGTTTGATATGTGCGTTGTGTGTGTGTGAATTATAAATAAAATTTTTGAATGTACATATTAAATAACATATTTTTACACTCGTCATCATCCCATAATTGAGAAAAAGATTATTGGAGGATGGAAAACTTATTGCCTTTGGGTTTGGAGTAAAAAAAATCTCCTCTTTGAGATTCTTCTCACCACCGTTATTTTATATTATGTGAGGTGTTATTGCATATGTATTTGAGGTGTAGGGTTGCAGTATATTGATAGATTCATGGAGGAATACCGAGATGATTGAACAGAAATTTATAATCTACAACCTCAAGATTAAAATGAAATATTTGCTATCTCATCCCCTTGATAGAAGCTAGCTATTACCCCATTGAAATTGATAAAATGTGTTTAAGGTAATATTATTCCTAGTTAATAAAGTTGTATTAAGTGTGCTCTATAATTTAGTATAAGGGAGATTCTGTCATAAAACATTATATTCAGAAATAAGAAGGTAATAAATATATTAACAAATTGAAATATAGTAGTAAAAAAAAAGACATTATATTCAGAAATAAGAAGGTAATAAATATATTAACAAATTGAAATATAGTAGTAAAAAAAATTAATGCGGATCATAAATAAAATACTTCAATTTCTACCTTAATTTTATATCATCTTTATATTGCATGATGTGTAATTCATTCTATGTTTAGTTTGATATATATGTTGTGTGTGTGTGTAAACTATTAATAAAATGTTTCAATTTCCATATTAAATAACATAAGTTTACACTCATCATGAGCTCATACTTGAGAAAAGGATTGTTGGAGGACAGAAAGCTTATTATGTTTGAATTTGGAGTAAAAAAGGCTCCTCCTTGAGAATCTAGTCACCATTGTTATTTTATATGTATGTGAGGTGCTATTGTTTATTTATGTGAGGTGTAGGGTTGCACTATATCCATAGATTCATGGAGGCATATTGAGATGATTTAAAAGAAATTTATAATATACAAACTCAAGATGAAAAAAAATACTCCCTATCCTAACCTCTTGATCGAAGCTAGCTTTTACCCCATTGAAATTGAGAAAATGTGTTTAACATAATATTATTCGTAGTTAATAAATTTGTATTGAGTGATCTCTATAATTTAGTGTAAGCGATATGTTGTCATAAAAATTTCTATTAAAAAATAATAAAGTAATAAATATATTAACAAATTGAGAAATAGTAATAAAAAGAGGTTAATCCTGATCATAAATAAAATACTTCAATTTCTACCTTAACTTTATATCATCTTTATATTGCATGATGTGTAATTCATTCTATGTTTAGTTTGATATGTGTGGTGTGTGTGTGTTAACTATAAATAAAATGTTTCAATGTCCATATAAAATAACATAATTTTATACCCATCATTAGTGCATAGTTGAGAAAAGGATTATTGGAGGATGGAAAGCTTATTATCGATAGATTTGGGGCTAAAAAAATCTCCTCTTTGAGATTCTCATCAGCACTATTATTTTATATGTATGTGAGTGGTTATTGTACATGTATGTGAGGTGTAATGTTACAATATATGCATAGATTCATGGAGGAATATCAAGATGATCTAAAAGAAATTTATAATCTACAACCTCAATATTAAAAGGAAATATTCCCTATCCGATCCTCTTGATAGAAGCTAGATTTTATATTATATCTATGTGAGTTGTTGTTGTATATGCATGTGAGTTGTAGGGTTGAAGTATATGCATAGATTCATGGAGGAATATCGAGATGATTTAAATAAAATTATAATCTACAACCTCAATATTAAAAAGAAATATTCCCTATCCCATCCTCTTGATAGAAGCTAGCTTTTACCGCATAGAAATTTTGAAAATGTGTTTAACATAATATTATTCCTAGTTAATAAAACTGTATTAATTGTGCTCTATAATTTAGTATAATGGAGATGTTGTCACAAAACATTATATTCGAAAATAATAAAGTAATAAATATATTAACAAATTGAAAGATAGTAATAAAAAAAAGTTAATTTTGATCATAAATAAAATACTTCAATTTCTACCTTAATTTTATATCATCTTTATATTGCATGATGTGTAATTCATTATATGTTTAGTTTAATATATGTGTTGTCTGTGGGTGTGAGCTATAAATAAAATATTTCAATGTCCATATAAAATAACATAGTTTTACACTCATCATCTGCTCATAATTGAGAAAAGGATTATTGGAGGAATGAAAGCTTATTATCTCTAGATTTGGAGTAAAAAAAGGCTCCTTTTTAAGACTATCATTACCACTATTATTTTATATGTATGTAAGGTGTTATTGTATATGTATCTGAGGTGCGGGGTTGCATTATATCCATATATTCATGAAGCAATATCGAGATGATTTAAAAGAAATTTATAATCTACAACCTCAAGATTAAATGAAATATTCCCTATCCTATCCTCTGGATCGAAGCTAGCTTTTACACCATTGAAAAAATGGTTATGTTTAAGGTATTTGATGCATAAGAAAAAACTTTACAATATGGAAGGGAAGGTGCCTCCCAAAATTTCTTCCAACTCTAGCCAAAAACTGCAACTTTATTTCAAGTGGGGATGGAATAAGGATGCCTACTCTAAGCTTGAATACTAGGAGATAAAATATGAGATCATCTCGGAGAATAAGAATAGTATTAAAAAAATACTATTACCTCCACATTGAAGGATAAATTGTCGAATTATAAGGAGCTAGAGGGGAAAGGAAGCTAATATACTATAAGGAGAAGATCAATCCCTCCCTTTCTAACCAGAATTGTCTCTTTGTCCTGACTAGTACTAAGAAGAAAATTATTTTTGCAGAGATGAAAACTAATTCTCATGAAATCTTAATTGAGCACATTGGTCTAGTTCCAGAACAACCTAGGATGAAAGAATTTGTCAACCTTTATGACTTGCTAAGTCAACAAACTATAGTGATCTTGGAGCACTTATTTCTCTTGTTTTTCATCATAGGCTTAAAATATTAGAGAATTAGAATTAATATCTTACCTTCTTAAGGTCCAATATCCCACATTGGTATTAGTGGAGGCTAATCATCATCATCATCATCAAGGAAAATATTGTAATTTAAATTAAAAAAAAAAATCATATATTTAGCTTTGCATTATAATGTAGATGCATAATTTATTTCATTATTAATATGGAGTTCATATACAACATTTAGGAGAGAGCGAGAGAGCACTATTGTTCCAATGATAGGTACTTTATAATTCAAGTTATAAGAGAGATTTGAAATTCCTTCAATATTTAATAGGAAGTTGATATGTAATATTTTTAAAAATATTAACAATAAAAATAATTCAAAGTATACATAGAAAGAGATATGACATGTTAAAAAATATTAATAAAAAAATAGTTATATATAGAGACTTTTAAAGATGGGGTTTTTATATATAGAGGGAGACTATAAAGGTGTGACTTAAAGCATCCAAATGAAGGGTGGGGTTGGTTTGTATAAAGTGTACATCAATGCAATTTGATATGCAAATTTCTTTGGAAAAAGAATTTCGAATTCCAACTCAGACTAGTGGAGTTTTGTGAAGCAATTAGAAGTCAAGTTAAAGGGTTTGGATAAGGATGCAAATGTTTTAACTAAAGAAGTAATTGGTACAAATATTTTTAATATATGGATGAAGTGTGGATTCAATGCTGTTCATAGTCAGTTTTCATTAAAAAAAAAAGATTAAGATATCTATTAATAATGTTAGTTCAATTAAGAAGCAATATTCTTTCTACCTAGTAACATGACATGACTATTTTTTAATAATTACTTTAATTATATATTGAATCAATATTTTGTTATAATAATTTTATACCCTATGAAGAAAAATTAATTTATCTTTATCCTAAAAGATAAAAGAGAAGAAAAATTTACAAATATTAATAGTTTTTTCTAAAATGATTGTAAATTTTCATTAAGATTTGGGTTATATGTTTATGTGGTATTTTTCTTTTTCTTTTTTTTGTTATTTGTTTTAAGCTTTATTTTTATTTCTATTTGCATAGCTCTTAATTTACCATTAACCTAAAAAGGTAGAGGCAAGAAAAACCTAGAAATATTAATATGTTTTTTTCCAAGCATGTTACTAAATTATTATTATTTTTCACTGAAAATCATGAAAATTCCTGCAATATTTTGATAAATTCAGACAGGAATTTTCTTAAATCTAGATTAAAGTTGTTAAACTTCAAGATTTTGTGTGCCATAGAGGTTTTTGATGTTGTTGAATCCATTGTAGATTTCAAAAACATGATTTAAACATTGTTTCTGCAAAATTAGTTGAATTTTTTTTTTTCCCAGCCAAAAATGAACTTGTCTATCTGTTTATATGTCATTTTTTATCATTTAAATTATAATAAATTATCTTCAAAATGATAAAAAAAAAATTCCCAAAATAATAAAAATTATAATTAGTAATTTGTGTTATAGGTTTCTATCTAGTTTTTCTTTTTTCTTTTATTTCATTTTTGCTTTATTTTCCTTTCGGTTTGGATTGTAGATCTAAAGGTTCACTATGACTTGCTTATATGATTTATGCGTTATTTTTGTTTTTATCTTTTTCATCTTCATTTGGATCGTAGCTCTAAAGGTTCACTTTCGCTATGACTGCTTATATGATTTATGCATTATTTTTGTTTTTATGCTTATTAGCATCGTAGCTCTTCAGATTCTTCAATAGGATTTCTCTATGATTTATGCGTAATTCTTGTTTTAATAATTTTCTTTCCCTTTTATATTATTAGCATCGTAGCTCTTTAGATTCAATATATATAATATTTGGAGTCAAAAAAAGTTCCTCTTTGAGATTCTTGTCACCATTATTATTTTATATGTATGCGGATCATAAATAAAATAATTCAATTTCTACCTTAATTTTATATCATCCTTATATTGCATGATGTGTAATTCATTCTATGTTTAGCTTGATATATATGTTGCGTGTGTGTGAACTATTAATAAAATATTTCAATGTCCATATTAAATAACATAATTTCACTCATCATGAGCTCATACTTGAGAAAAGGATTATTGGAGGATGAAAAGCTTATTATCTCTAGATTTGGAGTAATAAAAAAGCTACTCTTTGAAAATCTAGTCACCAATGTTATTTTGTATGTATGTGAGGTGCTATTGTTTATGTATGTGACGTGTAGGGTTGCAGTATATCCATAGATTCATGGAGGCATATCGAGATGATTTAAAAGAAATTTATAATATACAAACTCAAGATGAAAGGAAATACTCCCTATCCTATCGTCTTGATCGAAGCTAGCTTTTACGCCATTGAAATTGAGAAAATGTGTTTAACCTAATATTATTTGTAGTTAATAAATTTGTATTAAGTTTGCTCTATAATTTAGTATAAGGGATATGTTGTCACAAAACATTATATTAAAAAATAATAAAGTAATAAATATATTAACAAATTGAAAAATAGTAATAAAAAAGTTAATGCTGATCATAACTAAAATACTTCAATTTCTACCTTAACTTTATATCATCTTTATATTGCATGATGTGTAATTCATTCTATGTTTAGTTTGATATGTGTGTGAACTATAAATAAAATGTTTCAATGTCCATATTAAATAACATAGTTTTACACTCATCATCAGCTCAGAATTGAGAAAAGGATTATTGGAGGATGGAAAGCTTATTATCGCCAAATTTGGAGTAGAAAAAGCTCCTCTTTGAGACTCTCGTCACAACTGTTATTTTATATGTATGTGAGATGTTATTGTTTATTTATGTGAGGTGTAGGGTTGCAATATATCCATAGATTCATGGAGGAATATCAAGATGATTTAAAATAAATTTATAATCTACAACCTCAAGATTAAAGGAAATATTCCCTATCCTATCCTCTTGATGGAAGCTAGCTTTTACCCCATCAAAATTGAGAAAATGTGTTTAACATTATATTATTCCTAGTTAATAAAATTGTATTAAGTGTGCTCTATAATTTAGTATAATGGATATGTTGTCACAAAACATTATATTAAAAATAGTAAAGTAATAAATATAGTAACAAATTGAAAAATAGTAATAAAAAATAAGTTAATGCTGATCACAAATAAAATACCTCAATTTTATATCATCTTTATATTGCATGATGTGTAATTCATTCCATGTTTAGTTTGATATGTGTTTTGTGTGTGTGAAATATAAATAAAATATTTGAATGTCCATATTAAATAACATAATTTTACACTGATCATCAGCTCATAATTGAGGAAATGATTATTGGAGGATAGAAAGCTTATTATCTTTAGATTTCGAGTTAAAAAAAATCTCCTCATTGATATTCTCGTTACCACTATTATTTTATATCTATGTGAGTTGTTATTGTATATGTATGTACGGTGTACTATTACAATATATGGATAGATTCATGGAGGAATATCGAGATGATTTAAAAGAAATTTATAGTCTACAACCTCAATATCAAAAGGAAATATTCCCTATCCTATCCTCTTCATAGAAGCTAGATTTTATTTTATATCTATGTGAGTTGTTGTTGTATACGTATGTGAGGTGTATGGTTGAAGTATATGCATAGATCCCTCGAGGAATATCGAGATGATTTAAAATAAATTTATAATATAAAACCTCAATATTAAAAGGAAATATTCCCTATCCTATCCTGTTGATAGAATATAGCTTTTACCGCATTGAAATTTTGAAAATATGTTTAACGTAATATTATTCCTAGTTAATAAAATTGTATTAATTGTGTTCTATAATTTAGTATAATGGAGATGTTGTCACAAAACATTATATTAAAAAATAATAAAGTAATAAATATATTAACAAATTGCAATATAGTAATAAAAAAAGTTAATGTTGATCATTAATAAAATACTTCAATTTCTACCTTAATTTTATATCATATTTATTTTGCGTGGTGTGTAATTCATTATATGTTTAGCTTGATATATGAGTTGTGTGTCGGTGTGAGCTATAAATTAAATATTTCAATGTTCATATTAAATAACATAGTTTTACACTCATCATCAGCACATAATTGAGAAAAGGATTATTAGAGGAATGAAAGGTTATTATCTTTAGATTTGGAGTAAGAAAAGGCTCCTTTTTTAGACTATCGTTACCACTATTATTTTATATCTATGTAAGGTGTTATTGTATATGTATCTGAGGTGAAGGGTTGCATTAAATCCATATATTCATGGAGGAATATCGAGATGATTTAAAATAAATTTATAATCTACAACCTGAAGATTAAAGGAAATATTCCCTATCCTATCCTCTTGATTGAAGCTAGCTTTTACCCCATTGAAAACATGGCTATGTTTAAGGTATTTGATGCATAATAAAACACTTTACAATATGGAAGGGAAGATGCGTCCCAAAATTGCTTCCAACTCTAGCCAAAATCCCCAGCTTTATTTCAAGTGGGGATGGAGTAATGATACCTACTCTCGGATTGAATACTAGGGGATAAAAGATGAGATCATCTTATAGAATAAGAATAGCATTAAAAATACTATTACCTCCAAATTTAAGCATAAATTGTGGAATTCTAAGGAGTTAGAGGGGAAAGGATGATAATATACTATAAGGAGAAGAACAATCCCTCCCTTTTTAACCATAATTATCTCTTTGCCCTCCCTCCCTTTCTAACCAGAATTACCTCTTTGCCCTGACTAGTACTAAGAAGAAAATAATTTTTGCAAAGATAAAAACTAATTCTCATGAAATCTTAACTGAGCACATTGGTCTATTTCCAAACAACCGAGGATGAAATAATTTGTCAACCTTTATGACTTGTTAAGTCAACAAACTATAGTGATCTTGGAGTACTTATTTCTCTTATTTTTCAATATAGGCCTGAAATATTAGAGAGTTACAATTAATATATTACCTTATTAAGGTCCAATGTCCCACATTGGTCTTAGTGGAGGCTAATCATCACTATCATGAATGAAAATAAAGTAATTTAAATTGAAAAAAAAATCATATATTTAACTTTGCATTATAATGTAGATGCATAATTTATTTCATTATCAGTATGGAGTTCATATATAACATTTAAGAGAGAGCGAGAGAACACTAGTTATAAGAGAGATTTGTAATTCCTTCAATATTTAATAGTAAGTTGATATGTAATATTTTAAAAATATCAATAACAAAAATAATTCAATGTATACATATGTCAGGTATCCACTTATTTTTTTTTTACACATTATGTAAATGCTAATATATTATATATATATATATATATATATATATATATTCATTCACTATTTTACACCAATCCCTATCAAATATAAACATTAACCCATACACTTATGAATTCGTACTGTTGTATCAATTAGACAGGACTCTTTTGCCAAAGCAAGTCAATCTAAGTCGTTGGCTGGCATTGAAACTTGTGTTAGGTGATCTTTATCCGTTGGCTAGCAATTTTGATTATGGATAATTTGGATTGTCTATTAATTTTCTACACTACCCATTGTAAGTGGCAGGTGTAGTCCTAAACAGCTCATCTACTACCTTAGGAATCCTCTTGAATCAATGGTGTTGGGATTTGTGCAGTGATCAAACAGTTATTTATGGCTCATTAAACTTTCACAATTGTTGGTATCATTTCAGGGACTCATTCATCCATCATTTCTCTTGTTTCTCTTCTCGGTCTGCTTCTATGGAGATTGTGAAGGGTACTTGGAATGCCAAACCCTATCCTCACCACCAGAGTTGGATTACCAGGTAAGATTTCAGCTGTGTAGATTACTTATTCTCATTGTTCTTTGTGCAACATTGGTAAAATCTTGTCCTCTCTACAAACTAAGTTCTCTTCCATTTCTCTAAGAACTTCTTTAGTTATTTAACCTATCTATGGTGGTTGCATGCAGGTTCACTTCCACTCTGGCTTCAAGCTTGGTTCCAATTAGGAGCAAAGCCTTCCAAGAGTGGGGTTACCATCAAGGTTTCCGCCGGGTATGAGGGTTTCCACCCTGGTTCTGTTACGTTACGCTATAGTCCTTTTATTAATCTCTTGCGGAAGGGATGATTAAATCTTCCTATGTAGGATAGCTATCTTCCTGAACTCATATTTGGTATTTGCTAATGTATATGTATTGTAGAGGCTATACCTCTCTGGTTTCGGTCCGAAAACTTGAGTCCTGTTGCTCTTGTGTTATTTTTTTTCAAGAAGTAGATTAAAACAAGGGTTTTCACCTCTAAGATTTTTTTTGAGCCACATTGTCCAACATTATAAATGTAATAATTTTCCTACAGTATGACCCATCTCTATTTTTAGTTTTTTTTAAACACTGGAAGACACATACGTTTTTAATCTTGTTTAATCGGTAATAAATTTGTAGATTTTGTGCATCTGGAAGGTTTCCTTCCTGGGTTATGTTCCATAGAGTGCTCTTGTTGATTTCAAGTGATACCATGATGTGTTATTGTCCTTCCACTATTATTTATTTTTGGGTCCTCTAGCTATGCTATTTTGTAGAGGTGGTGATTATTTTTTTTTTGTTTGGTAAATCGACTCAGACAGTAAAATCATCTGCTAATTCTTATTTGTAAGTCGACCTGGACAGTATATTCATCTGATAATTCTTGTTCGAGTGTTAAAAGAGTTATCTTTGATGGGGTTTTGAAGGGACGATTATGGTTGGGGTTTGAGTTTTCAGATGGAAATCTTAAAGCCCGTTCACCTGGAGAACAAGGTTGACCATCATTTAGAGACAACATAAACAGGTATTCCTTCTAAATTTTAATTTCTGTTGCGACAAGCATTGAGGTTTAGGCCTGAGTCCTTATACCCAGGTTCCTAGTGCACGTTGGATTGCATTCTTTTCTCGCGGGAACTAATTTAACTTTCTACTACAAGGTTATGACAAAGCCCAGTCTTTAGGAGTTATCTCCCTGTTTCACGACCAGTGTTCTTTTTTTAAGAAATAAGAATATGACCTAAATTTGTTTTTCTTAATTCCTTCCATGTCATTCTTGTTGGGGTTGAAATGTTTTCCATCTTGTTGCAATTCTTTCCATGCTCCAGAGCGTTAAATGTACTAAGCATACTTGAAGTCTTGCTTAATTAATTTTTTTTTTAATCTTTTCCTACATCACTACCCCCAACAAATCTTTATTACTCTACAAAATGGTCCAACTTCAGTTATCTTCTCTCTTTTTTTTGCAAAACCCTACACTTCCTTGGCAGGGAACTACTCGTATTCTGTCAGAGTAGAAGAGTGAATGTTTTTTTTTTTGAATTATACAATTTTAGGATAACAATTACAGTTTTTTTTTAAATGGGGCACAGAGTAGGAGTCAACTTCCACAATTGGCTTAGGTTATAACTACTTTATCATTATAGTGCGAATACTTAAACAATGAATACCTCATTAATACTTTTGAATGCTTTCTAAGTGGTTTAGTCCACTTACCTGTGCCACTGTAACTTTCGAAACACTCAAGAAGCCGAGATTACCTCTATTTTCTCGCTTCGAGTCTACCACCCATCCTTGAAATTCATCTTTCAGGACCAAAATCTCCCCCTAGCTCTCTTGGAGGATCACTATCCACAGCAAGACGCCTGCACTTAGTGCTTAGCTATCTGGTCGTCACCAGACTTAGCCATTTTTATTTATTTATTTTTTCTACCTCTCCCTCCAGCACATATTTTCCCCCCTTTTCCTCTTTTCCTCAAGAAGCCATTCTATTTAGGGAAGGTAGTAAGGGTTGCAATCAATGGAATTGTCTTTTCCCCCCAACTTCCTCCTTAAGAAGTTGCCAGCTCTTAAAAGACAACATTTCTTAACCTTTAAAAAAAAATATTATTAAATTTCAAAAAGATAATAATATCATATTAAATTTGTCTTTTACCATAGTAAAGTAAAATATTTTCATTTATCCTGGGGCATTACATGTCCCCCTCCTAAAATTGGACATCATCCTGATGTCTTTCGGTCATGAGCAACCTTGGATAAGTTTTTTTCATGAGTTCTTCATATTCCTAGGTGGCCTCATCAGGTCCAAGGTGCTACCATTGCACTTTAACTTGGGTAATAGCTTGCTTCTGTAGCATTACTTCTCTTCGGTCGAGGACGTTCAATGGCTCGACCAGGATTTCTCCTTCCAATTCGACCTTTATATCCTGCCAATAGATTACATGCTTAGGATCATAAACATATTTTTTTAATACGAAAACATGGTAGACATTATGGAACCGCATATTACTTGGCAGAGTGGGCTGGTATGATACCGACCCAATTCTTGCTAAGACCTAAAAAGGTCCACAAAATCGGGGTGCCAACTTAGCACACCCGCTCCCTTGTAATGCACTCTTTTTTGCTTGAAATCTCACATAAACATGATCACCGACTTGTTATTCCTTAAACTTCCTTTTCCAACCAGCAAAGTTATTTTGCCTATCCTGAGCTACCTTTAAATTGGCTCGCACCTTCTAAACCATTTCCTCCATTTCCTTAAGCATGTTGGGTCCTAACATTAATCTATCTTCTGGTCCACCCTAGCTTGAGGGCGTGCGACACTTTCGTCCATACAATACTTCAATTGGGCTCATTTGCAATAATGAATGATAGCCATTATTGTATGCAAACTCGACCAGGTATAGATAATCTTCCCACTTGGTCAGTTGTTGCATTACATATGCCCTTAACATGTGTTACACCACCTGGTTCACCCGCTTGATTTGTCCATTAGTCTGAGGGTGATAAGCTGTACTGAAATTCAACTGAGTTCCTAATTCTCCAAACAATTTTTTCCAAAAGGATGATGTAAATTTTACATCACGGTATGAAATTATTGTTTTTGGTAACCCATGTAGCTTAAATATATTTTGCATGAAGATATGGGCAGTTTGCACATCTCTATAAGTAGATTGCGTAGGTATAAAATGTGCTAATTTACTTAACTTGTCCACCACCACCATGATGGAGTCATTATTTTTCTTTGATTTGGGCAAACCCATTATGAAGTCCATGGAGATGGTTTCCCATTTCCATTTCAGAATGGGTAATGGTTGTAATAACCTTGCAGGGTGTTGGTGTTCTACTTTAATTTGTTGGCACTCTAGACAACATGACAAGTATTCAACCACATATTTCTTCATACTTGGCCAATAATATTCCTTCCGGAGTGCTGTGATCATTTTATGATATACTGGGTGTCCAACATAGTGATTTTTATTAAATTCATCCAAAATAAGGTTTTTAATGATGTTTTCATAGACCACATACAACCTCTCTTGATATTACAACATTCCATCAGTATCCAAAGCATAACCTTATTGTTTTTCCTTGCTGGTGGAGTACTGTACTTGCCATTTTATTTGTTGATATACAGTATCTTCTTTTGCTACCTTTTTATTCATCTCTTCGAAGGTGCTTTTCCCTTCGCTATAAGAAATCTCATATAAACATTGTAATTTTTCGACTTAAAGTGTCTGCCACCCGATTCTCTCTCCCTTTCAAATGCTTAATCTCGAAATCAAAGCCACTTAAGAAATCCACCAACTGTGCTTGCCTAGCATTTATGGTGGGCTGGCTAAAATAATTGGTCAGACTATGGTGGTCTATCAATAATAAAAAATTTCTTCCCATAAGATATTTTCACCACATTTTTAAAGCGTGAATGATGGCTGCCAACTCTAGATCATAAGTAGAATATTTCTGCTCATGTTCTTTTAATTTCCTTGATTCATAAGCAATTACCCTCTCTTCTTGCATCAAAACGCCTCCTACCCCTTCCTTGCTTGCATTTGTGCACACCACATAGTCTTTACCACGATCAGTTATGCTTAGAATGGGTGCGGTGGTGAGCAGATGCTTAAGTTGCTCAAAAATCTTTTACCATTCTGGCGTCCAGCTAAAAGTTCTTCCCTTTTTCTATAAGGAAGTGATAGGATAAGCTACTCTCGAGAATCCTTCTACAAACCATCTGTAATATCCTACTAATCCCATGAAGGATCTGATGTCAGCCACATCCATTCCATTATTCTCCTTATCTTTTCGGGGTGTACCGTGATCCATTCTTTAATGATTATATGTCCCAAATATTGTATTTGTTCCTTAAAAAAATTGCACTTGCTGAACTTGGCATATAACTGGTGTTCTTAGAGGGTTTGTAGTACCAATCTGAGGTGCTCCTTATGCTCTTCCATAGATCAGCATATCATCAATAAAAATCAACACAAATCTATCCAAATATTGATGAAATATGATGTTCATTAAACACATAAAGGTTGCAGGGCATTTCTTAACCCAAAGGGTAGCACCACAAACTCATAATGACCATATCGAGTTCTAAAAGCAGTTTTAGCTATGTCTTCCTCCTTAATCCTGATTTGGTGATACCCTGATCATAATTCAATCTTGGAGAATACCATTGCTCCTTTTACTTGATTAAAAAGTTCATCAATGCGGGGTAGAGGATACTTATTTTTTATTGTCAATTTATTCAATTGATGATAATCCCTACACATGCGAAAGGTCCTGTCCTTTTCCTTAACAAAAAATAACGGGGCTTCCCAGGGGGACACATTGGGGCGAATGTAGTTTTTGTCTAACATCTCCTATAATTACATTTTTAACTCTCTCAATTCTGGTGTGCTCATTCTGTAGGGTGCTCGGGATACCGCAACTACCCTTGGCACCAATTCGATAGTAAAGTCTATGTCTCTCTTAGTTGGCAGTCTAGGAATCTCTTCTGGAAACACATCAGCAAATTCTTGTATCACAGGAATGTTTTCCAATGTGGCTATTTTATTTTTCAAGTTAGCATAACCCACTTGGATGGCATAAATCTAACATCCCTTCCTAATCCATTTTTCTAATTGAGAGGCAGTGATTAATCGAATCTGCACTGGCTCCTTAATTTCTTGCATCTCTTGCCTTTCTCCAAGCTCATCTTTGTAATAGATACTCTTTGTTTTACAGTTAACTATGGACCAATGTTTTTCTAACCAATCCATACTAATCAGGACATCATATGAACCAAGGGGAAGCACATTTAAATCTTCCATCATTGGCTGTCCTGCTATCTTTAAAGGGCAGTTATTGACCTTAACAAGCACTCGTCTCTTTGCCCCTGTAGCCAGCTGTACGAGCCAAGGGTCCTTAAATTTAATAGCTTGCAATCTACAATTCTCCAAAACCTTAGGGCTAATATAACTTAATGTAGCTCCAAGATCAATTAAAACAGTTACAGTAAGGTCTGAGATCTTATCTTTAAATTACACCATGGTCAGCTCGTACTCCACCTGACAATCTTCCAGGGCAGCATTAATCCTTGGTGGACTATGTCCTACATCACTGGCTGTAGATTCTTCATGGATCTGGGAAACCTGTTCAGTTCCCTTTCGTTGCGGACAATTTTTAAGGTAATGAGGCCCACCGTAGCCCCAACATTGCACTGGAGGCCTTGTTGTCCCTTCACTGTCTAAATTTCCAGGTTCTTCGTTGATTCTGGACTCATTCGTTGGCTTTCACCTGAGTGAATTTTTCTTTAAATTTCTACTATTTTGCCCTTTGGCAAAACCCTTGTTACCTCCTTCTCAATTCCCTTTATTATTTCCAGCCAACTTGTTGCTTCTCTTATCGGTCCATCTTTTACCCAGGATTTTTCCATTTTGTTTACTTTGTTGGTAACAAATACTGGCTTTATGTATTACTTCATCCATTGTCTTTGGATTGTCAAACTCAATTCTTTCCCACATACTCAAAGGTAAACTACTAACGAACCTATGTACTTTAGCCTTTTCCTCCCTAATATAAGGCACAAAACAGAGCAATGAAGTAAAACGAGTGATAAATTCATCCATCGTTTGTTGTCCCAGTCACAAGTCATGGAATTCTCTTGCTTTTTCATCATAAAAATGTTCTATTAGGTATCTTTCCTTCAAGTATTTTTGAAATTTTTCCCAGGTAATATTCTGCTCGCTTACTCCTCTTACAATCTTAACTTCCTCCCACCACAGGTTGGCTTTCCCTTGTAATTGGAAAATGGCTAACCGTGTCTTGAGATTGTGATCGTATTCATATAGCTAGAAGTATTTTTTCATATTAATCAACCAAGCCTCAGCTGCTTCCTCCAATTCCCCATCAAAGTGTGGCGGTTTTATCTTACGAAATTCCCCTTGTAGTTCTATCCATTTCCTTTTTTATGTATGTTGCTCGGAAGCATTATCAGATCGTTCTTCTCATTCTTCATCCCTTCCTTTCGACTCTTCTTGTTCTATGTAGTGATTCTGCTCCTCTGACACCCTTTGCTTCTCAACACTGGGATTTAGTGGTTCCTCATTCTTCTTGTCAAATAGGCTCTTTATAATCCTCTCTTGTTCCATGGTTAACCTCACGTTATCCTCCCGCAATCAAGCCATTTCATTTTTCAACTCCTGTATTGTCTCTAATATTGTAAGGTTCATATTACGAGCCTCTTCTCCAAGCTATACCCATAATTCTGGGTTATTTCTAGGGCTTGTTGCAGGTCCCTAACCTGCTACAAACCTATGTGGAATGTTGTCTACCCTTCTCACATTAGTTGTCTTCTATTTTCCCTGGTATTAGCCTAAGAAAAGAAAGAGAGGAAGGGTTAACACATTGATTGTTTTCCTTTAAATACAAAATAGAATTGCAAATTAAAAATATATAATGAATTCACTTTATTTGTTTATTTCCCAGAGGCCATAGTTTTTGAAACTTGGCTCTGATACCACTTTTCATGTACCCAGTTAATTTTTTTTTTTAACAAAATTATGTAAATGCATAATTTATGTATATATTCACATTCATTGTTTTACCCCAATCCCTATCAAATATAAACATTAACCCATACACTTATGAAGTCGTACTGTTGTATCAATTAGACGGGACTCTTTTGCTAAGGAAAGTCAATCTAACCCATTAGTTGGCATTGAAACTTGTGTTAAGTGATCTCTATCTATTGGCTAGCAGCTTTGATTCTAGATAATTCAATGTGTTTATTAATTGTCTGCACTACCCACTGTACGTGGCAGGTGTAGTCCTAAACAGCTCAGCTACTGCCTCAGGATTCTTGTTGAATCGACATTGTTGGGATTTGCTGAGCGATCCAACGGTTATGGATGGCTCATTCAACTTTGAAAATCCTTGGTATCATTTCGGGGACTTATTCATCCGTTGTTTCTCTTGTTTCTCTGCTCAGTCTGTTGCTTCCGTCCATTGTTTTTGCTCTCTGCTTCGATCCAAGATTCTATGGAGATTGTGAAGGGTGCTCGGAATGCCAAACCCTATCCTCACCACCAGAGTCAGATTATCCGGTAAGATTTCAGCTGTGTAGATTACTTATTCTCATTTTCCTTTGTCCAACATTCGTAAAATCCAGTCCTCTCTACAAAATAATTTCTCTTCCTTTTCTCTGAGAACTTCTTCAGTTATTTAACCTATCTATGGTGGTTGCATGCAGGTTCACTTCCACTCTGGCTTCAAGCTTGGTTCTAGTTGGGAGCGAAGCCTTCGAAGAGTGGGTTTACCATCAAGGTTTCCATCGGGTATGAGGCTTTCTACCCTCATTGTGCTACATTACACTACAGTCCTTTTATTGATATCTTGTGGAAGGGATGATTAACCCTTCCTATGTAGTCTAGCTATCTTCTCGAACTCATATTTGGTATTTGCTAATGTATGTATTGTAGAGGCTATACCTCTCTGGTTTCAATCTGGAAACTTGAGTCCTGTTGCTCTTGTGTTATTTTTTTTCAAGAAGCAGATTAAAATGAGGGTTTTCACCTCTGAGATTTTTTTTGAGTCACACTGGGCAACTTTATAAATGTAATAAGTTTCCTACAGTATGACCCATCTCTGTTTTTAGATTTTTTTAAACACTGGAAGACACATACATTTGTAATCTTCTTTAATGGGTAATAGATTGGTAGACTTTGTGCATCTGGAAGGTTTCCTTCGTCGGTTATGTTCCACGGAGTACTCTTGCTGATTTCAAGCAATACTATCATGTATTATTGTCCTTCGACTGTCATTTCTTTTTGGCTCCTCTAGATATGCTATTCTCTAGAGGTGATGATTATATTTTTTTTTGTTTGGTAAATTGACTCAGACAGTAAAATCATCTGCTAATTCTTGATTGTAAATCAACCCGAATAGTATGATCATTTGCTAATTCTTGTTTGTAAATCTACCTGGACAGTATATTCATCCGCTAATACTTGTTTGAGTGTTAACAGAGTTATCTCTGATGGGGTTTTGAAGGGATGCTTATAGTTGGGGCTTGAGTTTTCAGTTGGAAATCTGAAAGCCCGTTCACCCAGAGAATAGGGTTGACCATCTTTTAGAGACAACATAAACGTGTATTCCTTCTGAATCTTAATTTTTGTTGCGACAAACATTTAGGCTTAAGCTTAAGTCCTTACACCTAAATTCCTAGTGCACGTTGGGTTGCATTCTTTTCTCGCGGGAACTAATTTAACTTTCTACTACAAGGTTATGACAGAGCCCAGTCTTTAGGAGTTATCTCCCTATTTCACGGCCACTATTCTTTTTTTTAAGAAATAAGAATATGACCTAAATTTGTTTTTCTGAATTCCTTCCAAGTCATTGTTGTTGGAGTTGAAATGTTTTCCAGCTTGTTGCAATTATTTCCATGCTCCAAAGCATTAAATGAACTAGGCATACTAGAAGTCTCGCTTAATTAATTTTTTTTATAATCTTTTCCTACATCACTACCCCTAGAAAATCTTTATTACTCTAGAAAATGGTCCATCTTTGGTTATCTTCTCTCTTTTTTTTGTTGTTGCAGAACCCTACACTTCCTTGGCAGAGAACGACTCGTATTCTATCAGAGTAGAACAGCGAATGTTTTTTTTTTTTTGAACTATACAGTTTTAGGATAACCTTTACAATTTTTTTTTAAATGGGACACATAGTAGGAGTCAATTTTCATAGTTGGATTAGGTTCTAACTACTTTATCATTACAGTGTGAACATTTAAACAATGACTACCTCGTTAATACTTTTGAATGCTTTCTAAGTGGTTTGGCCCTCTTACTTGTGGCACTGTAACTTGCGAAACACTCAAGAAGCCGAGATTACCTCTATTCTCCCACTTGCAGTCTACCACCCATCCTTGAGATTTATCTTTCGGGGCCAGAATCTCCCCCCTAGCTCTCTTGCAGGACCACTATCTGTAGCAAGATGCTTGCACTTAGTGCTTGGCTATCTGGTCATCACCAGACTTAGCCATTTTTTTTTACCTGTTCCTCTAGCACAGATTTTCCCCCCTTTTCCTCTTTTCCTCTAGAAGACCATCCAGTTAGGGAAGGTAGTTAGGGTTACAATCACTATAACTGTCTTTTTCCCCCAACTTCCTCCTTGAGAAGTTGCCATCTCTTAAAAGAAAATATTTCTTATCTTTTAAAAAAAAAATATTATTAAATTTCAAACAAATAATAATATCATATTCAGTTTGTCTTTTACCACAGTAAAGTCAAATATTTACATTTATCCTGGGGCACTACAACATAGAAAGAGATATGACATGTTAAAAAATATTAATAAAAAAATTATATATAGAGAGTTTTAAAGATGTGGTTTTTATATATAGAGAGACTATGAAGATGTGACTTTTAAAGCATCCAATGAAGTGGTTTGGTTGTATAAAGTGTACATAGATATTAATTTTGAAGCGAGACTCATGCATATTTGATATGCAATTTCTTTGAAAAAGAATTTCAAATTCCAACTCAAACTAGTGGAGTTTTGTGAACAGGGAAAATTTTAATAACCCCCCCTAAATTTACATGTATAATAAATGGGCGAATCTCCATGGTATATAGGAAAAATGGAAGGCGATGTTATCAATAATAAGATATGTATATATAATCTTTTTGGTGAATTCTTCACCAGGCAATGGCAAATATTTTACTTCAAATTATAAAATTTGTGCTTTATGATACAACAAATGAAATCATGCATTCTTTAAAATATTTTCTAACATCAAAATTACCGAAATTACATAATCGATAATCCTAGGTGGGTGTAAGATAAAATTCACCCGTGCCATTCACAGAAACAAATGAGAAAAAACCTAATACTATATATAAAACTAAGAAAAATTCAAATTCATCACTTCTAGGGACCTCATACCACCCTGCCAATACACAAGTATGTTCGTGTTTGCAATTAGAAAAATTACCTAAATTACAATCTGTTTACTCCACTTTTAGGGACCTCGTAACCACCCTACCAATACACAAGTATGTTCCTGTTTGCAATTAGAAAAATTACCCAAATTACAATTTGTTTCCTCCAGCATATGTTGAAAAGTTATAGAAGGATGACTACTGCAATCAATCCATTCCTTTTAGCCCTGTATTTTTTTCAGTTTAAAACAGAAGTATATAAATATACTTGTCCAATGTCTATGCTTTAACCATTCACCTTAAGATGTTTTTACAATATAATTTCCTAAGTCTATTTAATATCTTCATTATCATAAAAACCAACCTATATCCATCTTAACTTCACATCTACCACTCTTAGGGGGATGAAATCTATTTATCCCTCTGAGCACTTGGTAGACCCAGAATTAAGATGGATCTAAGATAGAATTTCCCCTTTAAATAGTCTATGCTCACATGAATACCATGGGTCAATACCATGGGTTATCATAAACCTGGAGCTTAAAAATCACTATTAGTAATTTATAAAAATTAATAAAATTAATAGTTGATTTTTATTTTATTTTATTTTAACCAAGATAAAATGTTTAACATACATTAAATTACAACATCCATTTTTACTTCGGATCAAATATTTTTTCACTCTATGCTAGTTTGCGATATTTGATACCTCTCCGGGGTTAGTAGATCCAGAGTAAAGATGGATCTATTCTGGTTTAATTCTTCCATTTAAATAGGCTACATTCAAGTGAATACCATGGGTCAATACTATGTGCCAGTTTTATTTTTATTACTACTAATATTAGGGTTAATAATGTTTTTTGCATGGTAATATATATCATGGTATATATATATATAATATATATATATATATATATATATATAATATATTATTTGTTACCATACTCTTGTTTATTATATTTTTTATTAATTTACCATACCATTCATAAATACAAGGTGACTTATGTTGTAAATATAAAAAAATATTTTATTTGTTTACCAATTAATTTACCATACCTCTTTTACAAATATGGTATTTGGCCCATAGGATTCACTTAAATAAAACCTCTTTCTTGAGCCTTATGTACTAAATATAAAAATAGGTTTTATTTATTTACCATGCATGTAGTTTATTTATATTTTTATTTATTTACCATACCTTACAAATATGGTATTTGGCCCATAGGATTCACTTAAATAAAACCTCTTTCTTGAGCCTTCATAAATAGAACGAGGGTTATGGACTAAATATAAAAACAGGTTTTATTTATTTACCATGCGTCTAGTTTATTTATATTTTTATTTATTTACCATACCTTTTGAGTAAGTATAAAAGACGTTTTATTTATTTACCATACCTCCACTTTACTTATATTTTTATTTGTTTACACCCTTGCATGTATATAAGGTGACTTATGGAGTAAATATAAAAAATGTTTATTTATTTACCATACCTCTCATTTATTTATATTTTTATTAATTTACCATACCTCTTTTATAAATATGGTATTTGGCCCATAGGATTCACTTAAATAAAACCTATTCTTGAAAATGGGCGAATGGAAGGTTCTAACTCCTAATTTCAAGGGCTAAATTTACTTTTTTACCCTCTCCCTTAATAAAAGGTGGGCTATTTGAGGTGATTTGTAAAAATGTACTATGATACAAAATATTCGCCCACTAAAAATTTAAAACCCCTTAATTTCGCCAAAGGGCGAACATTCGCCCCTAAAATTATCCTTGTATGAAATCCATCAATTTCAGAGTATCTTATCAAGTGGAAGAACTTATCTGCTAAAGATTCCACTTGGGAGGATCAAAATTTTATACAGAAGCATCCATAACTACTCAAGCGTTGAGCACAACACTTTTTTGAAGGAGAGGGGCATGTTGGGTCCCTATAATACTAGTGGTTACCCCATTACTATTGTAGTTGTACCCCTTATTAATATTGTTGTGCCCCTATTGTCCCCATATTGTTATTATTGGGCCCCATAGAATCCCTCTATTGTTACTTTTGTGGCTTTATATTATTATTGTTAGGTAGGCTGGGTTATATTGTGACTCCTTAGACTCCTATATATAGAAAGGAGGTTTTATCATTGGAATCATCCAAGAATTGTTCATTTGTGTAATGTAAATGAGGTTGCCCCCTCGAAGAGGCTGAATTCTAAGGCGTTGATCTATCTTTTCTATCTTTCTTGAAGCTGGTTTCATAACAACGCCTATCACCTACGGTGCACAATAGTCTGCAGAGTTTTGCAGACTTCAAGGCGAATATGCACAACATTTATATCAGGGTGCGCAAGGA
The DNA here is from genome assembly GCA_000404065.3 of Pinus taeda. Lineage (NCBI taxonomy): Eukaryota > Viridiplantae > Streptophyta > Pinopsida > Pinales > Pinaceae > Pinus > Pinus taeda. Next base: position 60,139 of record APFE030318198.1, on the reverse strand, counting down.
TCCAGTGAAGCAGTGGACAAAGCTATGATTTTTTATTCACTAACGACGCAATCTTCACAGTATTGGATACATGGACTCCTGAATGGTGTGCCCCGGATCTAGCAGAACTCGAGAAGGTGGCGACACAGAAGAAAAAGGGCGATGCTAAGCTTCACATCACCCAATTAGCATAGAGAAGGTGGAACGAAAAAGCAGCAGCTGAGGTAAGGGTAGTGCGCGAAGCAGCACAGAAAGCCAGGGAGTAGAAGAAGGCTGCAGAAGTAGCAGCAGTAGCACAAACAGTAGAGGTAGCAACAACACATGCAGAGGAGGGCCAAGAAATGTCCTCAGGGTAGGAGGCAGAGGACATAGAAATAGCAGAAGGGAGTGCAGATCGGGGGACCATATCCACACAGCTCAAATGGTCGCGCATCGCAGAGAGATAAGGTCCAAGGAAGAAGGTCAAGGCTTCAAAGTTGTCCATTGACTCAATCACCTTAACCGAAGGTGATCTCCATGACATCGGTGAGACAGTCCACGATGTCACCAATGAAGCACTTCAAGAGTTTATGACAGAGCACCAGACTGTGTTGGGGGCCCTCAGGGCGCAGCTGTAGGAGTTATAGGTGTGGCCCCCTCAGGAAGGTACCCTATCTACCCACATCATAGTAGGCACTTCATCAACAGAGCAGATGTTGCTCGCACGGATGGCTAACACAATAGTGTTGCCATAGGGAGCACTAGTATCGTCAAATGCGATGGATCAGTTGTCGGTTAGCATGATGAAAGGCCTTGGCCTTAATCTAGCTGCCTTTCCGCGAGAAACACTATATTAGCTATAGGATGGGATCACAGCAGAGCTACGTGCTAGGGAGAACCGCGTGATCCAATTTCTTAGTGAACAGAAGATCAATATGGAGCAGCTTAGCTTGCAGCGGGACGAGTTAGTGTCGTAGAATCAACGGTTGGTGCAGACAGTAGATGACGCTTGCCGACACGTCCCAGAGCTAGCTATCACAGCAGATCTACCGATAGAAGTGCGGATTCACAGTTTGGCAAGTGGAGTCCGTGACGCGAGAGAAGAGATAACAAAGGTTCAACTAGAGCTGAATCTTCAGATTGCCTAGTTGCGGTTGAAGGCACAGCCTTCCACTCCCTTGAAAATTAGAGAATAGCACGCCAGTGCTATTGTAGCAGGGTTGGAAGATATTGGAGGTGCATTACGTGAATGTACAAATATGTTGGAACAAGCACTGGAGGTCCTCACGACTTTGCAGGAGGATCCCAACATCCAGCAGCTGGAGACAGAGGCATGCGAACTCCAGCAGTAGTAGGACAACATCAAAGGGACTGCACAGATAGTAGTCCTTACTCAGTGGCTTGCAACGATGTAGCAAGCCAAGGCATTAAAGGAGCAGGTGGACGCGATGCTCCACAAGGAAGCAGTCCTCAAAGCACACGTTCAACCATGTTTTGACGAAACCTTCACAATGACGACAGATATCGAAGGGAAGCTCACACAAATTTAGGAGATGCATGCACAGATGCAGGGTAGCATGCCAGAAAAAGAGGTCTCAGAAGAGAGAATGCAGCAGGTTCAACAAGTAGTAGCCCAGTGTGCTATGGAAATCTAGACCGTTCGAGACAAGCTGGAGGGACTCCGCGTGAAGATCGTCGCACCGATAAAGTGACTCGAGGACAAGTCGTGATGTTTGTGTTGGGGGCCTGTTGGGCATGGAATCCCCCCACAACATGTTTTGGGGCTCAAAGCCCGAGTTTTGAGTAATATTATTGTAAAGACTCCGTGAATTGCGGGCACGGAGTGCGAATTATATGTTAGAGTCATAGGGCTGTCTGCCCTAAGTTTTGAATGTAGTGTCAGCCTACCCATGGTCTGCAAACCATGGGATTGTATAAATAGAGAGAGGCTCTAAGTTGTAAAGGAGGCAATGAATCAAAAGGAATGGATAGAATAAGATAGCGAAACATAGAGCAAGAGTCTAAGTGTCTTGGGTCATAGTAGTAGGAAGAGGCTCTACAGCTGAGTGCGCAGAGGCCTTATAGAGTCCACAGCTGAGTGCGCGGACCCCTGCAACTGAGGGCGCAGGGTAGAGTGGAGTCTGTAATAGAAGGAAGGAAACAATAAAGAGAAGTTTTATCTAAATTTTTTTGTATCTATTCTTAAATTATTACATGTTTGATATCATTGGTAATTATACTGTTTATTTACTGCACGCACTTATATGAATTGTGAATATTGTTAAGTATAACTAAAAGTGTACAAATAAGTTCAGTTAATCACCTAATATCGGGGTGAGAGTAAGGACTTGGGTAATAACATTGTTCAACCCCTGAGTAGGGCTGCGCGAAGGCAGAATTTCAGGTTGTGAGGTATGGGTAAGTCCACTTAGCGACGTGCGCACTGGGTCGAACCGCGGACCACTAAAGCATCAGACATCTCCAAGGTGCAAAAGCCTGGTTATAGCACCCTCCCACACTACCTAGGGTGAGACCTTAGTCCGCGCTTCACGGACTATTGCTGAAAGGGCCAGTAGTACTGGGATTTGTTTGGCTAAATCATCTCTAAAACTGGGTCAAGCCCCACTAAGCCAACAACTCTCAAGGGAGGCTCCGAAATTGGTGCAGGCCAAAATTGTGGAGGGTGGTTGTAGTCGCTACAACACTTGGAGACACACTGGTAGAACTCTAGCTTCTCTTTTTTGGTTCATTTCTAGCACAGGGCCTTGGTCTTTCGAGGAGTATTGAATCAATGTGTGGGTTAATTAAGCTTCCCCACTTACCCCATGGACATACATGGTTCACCCTTTGCCAACTCAGTCAAACAAAACCAAAATTTTAGCTTAGATCTTGGTGTTTCGAATCTGGGAAGGGTAGTTTAGCTCACAAGTTGAAGATTTTCAGAGTATAAGTTTTCATCACTAGTGTTGCTCTGCTACCAGCAGGCCTGGATAGTACCCCGACGGAGTCACGCAGGAACACACACATTGCTCCACTGCCAATGAGCCTGGTCAGTACCCCGGTGGAGTTGCATGCTTCACCTTTTTGTGCAGGAAGCCTTTATCTTCTTTCTCCTTTGTATTTTTCAAGAGGATTGTGCATAGGCACTTATTTATTTTTGGGGCAGAAGAGGGATCCTGAATTATTAAGAAAGAAGAGGTTGTTCCTTTAGAGAAGCGTGTAAGACCTCTGACATATGTTTTCTCTTTTAGATTTTCACCTTCTCTGTTTCTACTATTTGGATGAGCTTGAAAACACAGAGCAAAAGGTTGAGTATAGGCATGGGGCTTCCCAATGTGGACACAGGTTCATGGTTGGACCAAAACTTCCCTTTTAGATGATTCATATTTTCCGTCAAGACTTCATCGACTGAAGGTTACAACCAAGCACAGAGAAGGCAGACACAAGATTGGCCATGTGTTGTAGTGTCACAAGTTTCCTCAAATCTCAGCCACATACTCTATTCAAAAGCTAGAACGTAGTAGTTGGTAGCACTTATTTTAGGAAGAAAAAATAGTAATATAGAAAACAAACAAAATAAACTTGAACAAAAATTGTAAGCAGAATCAACCAAGCAAAATCAAATATAATAAGCAAAGCAAACAAGATGAAAATAGCAAGAAACAAGAATATTATGTACATGGCACGGGTGCGGCACGACCTACTGAAAATAATGCTTGAGATCTTGGTTGTTGAATGGAAGGTTATCAATCCTCCCATCAAGTGATCACAAACGATACGTGTGTGAGCCAAGCTTCTCATGGACTGTGTATGGGCCAATCCACAAGGATTGGAACTTCATGTGTTTGCCTTTTTCTTCATGGGGCTTATCCCATTTCATAACTAAGTCACCCACATTGAAGCTATCTTTCGCTGTAGACTTCTTATTGAACCATCTCTTGATACGGTTCTGGTGGAGTGTGAATTTTTCTTTTTCTTTGATCGTTTCTTCCTGAAGCTTATGGAGAGCATCCATCCTATGTTGAACTAGCTGGCAAGGCTTACCTTGGGATTCCTGGGAAAGTTGAAGTGTAGGCACGTAGATATTTGGTAGGGGGATGGATTCTTTACCATGAACTAGGAAGTATGGCAAGGTATTTAGAGAAGTTTTAGGTGTTACACAGTCAGCCCATAGTGCATTTGTCAGGGAGGTATTCTAGTTATGCTACTCAGAGAAAACAATCTTCTTGATTATATGGATGAGGTTTTTATTCATGAACTCTGCTAGACCATTTCCTTGCGGGTAGTAATATGATGAATGGTTTAGCACAATACCACTCTGTAATTCAAATTCATAGAGTTTAAAAGACGAAAAATAAGTTGCATTATAAAAAATAAGTGATATCGGAATGTCGAAGTGTGAGATGATATTCTCCTGGAGGAAGCTGATGACCTCGTAATTGTTCACTTGTTTGAGCAGAACTACTTCTGTCAAACATGTAAAGTAGTCAATTGCTATTAGGGTATAGCAATGTTATTTTGACAAATGAGGGAAAATTTCCCTAATGATGTCCAAGCCCCACTGTTGGAATGGTTCAGTCACTACAACAAGGTGCAGTGGGGCTGTTGATCTTCGTGTTCTGCTGGCACATCGCTGATAGACCGGGAACTTGCGAGCATAGGCATGCACATATTTGAATAATTTGGGCCAATAAAAACCGGCTCGCATAACCTTGTGTGCAATGGTATTTCCCACAAAGTGGCCCCCGACAGGTCTGTCATGTAGATCTTGAAGTACCTTCTCTAATTCATGTGCCTCTAGGTACCTAAGCAAAACTCCATTGTTGTGCTTTCTGTAAAGCACTCCGTGCACTGACTGATATGCTAAGGACTTCAAGCACAATGCCCTCTTCTGTCTGATAGAAAAGTGAGAGCGTATGGTGTCATGATCAAGGTACTAACATACATCTACGTACCAAGAAGTTCTGTCTTCCATGGGTGTTGCTCATATTATGTCATACATCTCAATCTCCTGCTCCCAACCGATGAGCTCTTCTTCATTGTCCAGAGTGTGTAGTGCTTCAGTTGCAAGTTTGTAGAGCCAATGTTAGTTGATCGTGTGCACTAGATTAATTTCAATATCATATTCTTGCAAGCCTGTCATCTAGTTTGCATGTCATTCCCCTAATTCTTGTTGTGCTAGAAATGTGTGGACTGCTAGGTGGGGGATGAAGAATATGCAATGGTTCTTTAGCAAGTAGGGACTAAAGTGTTTCACCGCCTTGTAAACCGCATAATCTTACTTGTTAATGGCGGGGGAGTTGAGCTCTGGTCCTTGCATGCTTGCACTCATGAAATAGATGGGACGTTCATCATTACTTCATCTTTCTAAGTGAGTAATGTAGCTAGTGAGTTATCGGAAGCAAAGGTGTATAGTAGGAAATCCTTCCTGAAATCTAGGCTGTAGGTTGCAGGTGATTTTGCAATGGTCTACTTGATCCAGGTGAATGCAAAGTTTTCTTTCATACCCCAACTGTACACTACATCTTTCTTGATCATATCCTACATGGGATTAACTATTTATGCATAATCCAAGATGAACTTCCGAAGGAAGTTTATCTTGCCCAAGAAGAAATGCATGATTTTCTTGTGGATTGAGTAAGGAATCTGTGTGATGGCTTGGACCCGGTATGGATTCACCTTGATCCCGTTCTTGGAAACAATGTGTCCAAGGAGGTTCCCCTCCGACATAACGAATATGCTCTTTTTAGGATTCAAGGAAATCTCGTATCTCTGGCATCACTCAAATATTTTCTTAAGATGGCATATGTGCTCTTCTCATATTCTTAAGAACACAGTCACATCATTGAGGTATACCACCATGCTCTATCCAATGAGTTTGTGAAAGGCGATGTCCATAGAATGTTGAAATGTTGTGCCTACGTTTACAAGCCCAAACGACATTTGTCTATAAGCGAACGTACCCCACTTGGTACGAAATGTAGTTTTGAGTGTGTCAGATTCTGCTACTAGAATCTGATTGTATCCTAAGAAACCGTCAAGGAGAGAGAACATCTATGCCCCAGATATTGTTTTCAAAATATGGTCCATGGACGGCACGGGGTGGTTTTCTTTGTCCGAGGTGTGTTTACGTTCCGGAAATTGACACACAAGTGGATTTCCTTGGACTTGTTTTGTACAGGAACAAGGTTGGAGACCCATGTGTAATGTCAAACTTTGTATATGATCTATGCATCCAACAGCTTAGTAATCTCTTTCTATATGAGGGGTTCAAGTGACGGATGTACTTTTCTCAGCTTCTGCTGATATGGCTTGATCCCTTCTTTAATTGGGATGATATGTTGGATGATTCACGTGGCATAAGGTTTTAGGTCATCACACGTCCACGTGAAGAAATCTTGGTATTGCTTGAACAAGCGGATAAAGGCTTGGCGCTCTTGTTGTGTAAAACATGTACCAAGATTGACAAAATTCGGATGATGTTCTATTCCCAAGTTTATCAGTTTGTGCCTCATGGTGGAACTATGGGTCTTGATGTTCCTTGGCCCCTGGAACCGTTCTTGAAAGTCTTATAGTTTTTCCAATGATGTCACACCTTTTGTAATAATGTGTCCTTTCATGTCACCAGCATCCACTTGCAAAGAGTGCTCATGCTCGTCATTGTCTATCATTGCATCTTTGAAGACATCAGCATTGGCCATGAAATGTAGTATCTGTTGATCATCATTAAACACACGTAAGTTAGTTATGTTGTCCGGGATAGATAGTTTGTACAAAATTTCAATAGTAAATCCATCCCTAATCGGTGACATTGTCGAGGTTGCATTTGCCATTGCATTGGCAGCTACATTACACATACGTGGTACAACAATGATATTAAATTCTTGGAAGCTTGATATTAGTCACCATACCTATTGTTGATAACTTTTGAGATGCAGTGATCAATAGTGAATGGCGTTAGGTACTTGCCGTACCACTGTCTCTGAATCACCTTCCACTTTGAGCATGACCACATTGAGGTTGATGGCTTTCTGCAAGCCCAACACGAGTGCTTCGTATTCTGCTACATTGTTCGTGCACTCGAATGCCAAGCGACTTGACACCAAATTCTTCCTGTTGCAAGGGTTGATCATAACACACCCGGATCCTGATATGTCCTGTGTCTTTGATCTATCAGAGTACATAGTCCAAAACTCATATGTACCTGGACCGCTTGATGTGCTAGTAGTGTTACTACTACTAATACTATTGGTACAATGTGCTGTACAAGTTTCATTACCATCAGTGGAGCAAGGAAGGAGTCCCAACTATGCATCTAGAGCAGTTGGAGCTGGCCATGCAGGATAACACCCCAAAGTTGTCTCAAGGAGGCAGTTGCCAAACATGAGTTCTGCAAAAGCCAACAGTTCATTCTCACCATTAATGGGAGTGACATTATGCTTAATGTACCTCTCAGATTCTACTTGGATTTGGTTGAACTTTCCCTTATATGGAAGCCACATGTGAGACCAGTCTATAAAAAAATACCCATCTAACTTGCTGGACCAGTCTCTACTAAGTAATAGACCAAATGCTTTTGGGATGTCCACAACCACTATGTTGATGCATTGGTGGATTCGAATGATCACGTCTCATAATTCACCAATGGTTGGCACTGATGTTCGATCAAGTTGGATTATTCGTGCCGATGTCTCACTCCATTTGGCATTGATCCTTTTAGTGATGGAGAGTGGCATGACATAGGTTACTGCACCAGAATCAACCAAGAAGTTGTGAACATTGCAGTTGAAAATTTCAAAAGATAGTAGGAATGGAGGGCAACCTGAGTTTTCTTCTTCCATTCAGAGTGTATTGAGCAGAGTTGAAAGTGATCTAGGAGGTGTGCTTGCTCCCTTGCTAGTAGAGGTTGCGTTGTATGTCGTTGTCTATCCCAATGCGCACAACAAGATATCTCACTGGCTTTGGATCTTAGCCAACTCCAACAAACTGATGTTTGCCTGAGTTTTCTTCATATCATCAACAACCTTCTAATCCAGAGGTGGTAGACTCACCAAGGTGTCGGGGGTAAAATGAGTGTTCGTGTTATCCGACAGAGTGTTGTGCAGCTTGCTCCTCATGGATGTTCTTTTGTCTGTCGTTGTCTTCCCGAACTTGCTTTGTGTTTTCTACTTTGGGCTGGCGGGTGGATCAATCTTCCTTGTCAACAATTTGATATTTTCTTGCATCTCCTCAAGTGTGGGGGAAGCCCCTTTACTCCTAAGATTTAATGGTCAGTTTTCTTTCGGGGCTACTTCTCGGTGTTCATCTTTAACATCGTTTATGAGCGCTGATACGCGTTCACCACATGCTCAGAGTTTGATGGCTCATCAGGTGCAACCTCTTCGTCATTATCCGTGTCTTTCAGTTGCTCCTGAATATTGATTCCCACATCGAGTGTATGACTGTAAAAATCATTTGTGACTCACTTCCAGCCCAAACAAGAGTTCTCACGATGATGTTCTTTGTGGAAAGAACAAAGTTTCGGATCTACACACTGTTCAAGTTGGAACATAGGCTTCTGCACAGTTTTTGAAATGAACTCATTGTTGCTTCATGCGCTACTTACCTGTCTCTACCTAGGAGGGTGACTGCTTCCAAATGTGTCAGTTCTACGTTGTTTGAGTTCAAAAATTTCAGTGGACAAGCTCTTGACAAGACGAGTGAGGGTCTCAATGTCGGTTTCTTCTTTGTCTCTACCCTTTCTCATCGTTGCTTGGGACTTCCTGCTCACATCCTTGGAATCCTTCACTGATTCATCATCCTTGATGACCCCAACTGCACATAAGTCTTTCTCAACAGCGATAGCCTCTTCACAGTTTTCCAATAGTGTTGGTTTTGCATCTCACTTGATGAACTGCACGATGTTGGTTGGAAGTGTGGACGTGTAGTAATTAGTGGTGATGGAGTCATGAGGTTTAGTGTCTACTGTGAACTTGTTCAATATACATGTAAAGCTATGATTGAAATCTTCCACTTTCTTTTTTCCCTCCATCTTGAGGCTTCCAAAATCTTTGAGTAGCATGGTTTGGGTCTTGTCATCAGTGAACTTCTCAAGGAACATGTGTTTGAATGCAACCCAGTTGTGTATAGATTTCAGTGGAAGGATGTGATACCAAGCAGCTATGGTACCAACCAAGGTACATTGGAACAATCTACATGTTACATCATCATAAAATACCTCGAGGTTCTGCATCTATAGGTAGAAGTTGTCTAAGTAGTCTTCTGCCTTTACCATGTTATTAGGGTTGAACTTAACGTTCATTCTCTCCACTCGGCTCAGCATCTTGTGCAAAACTGTTGATAGAGCCAATGGTCCCTGAGTCATCCATTCAAGATTTGGGTCACCCATCTCTCCATCTTCTTCATCCTCTTCATCTTCTTCATTCTCATCCTCTCCTTCGGAGTCTGATGGTTCCAGATTTGAGTCTGCCAATTCGTCTCTGCCTCCACCTCCTCCTCATCTAATCCTAAGATCACAAGAGTGTCTTGTTCACCTTACCGGAATATTGGAGGTTCCTTTCCATCTTCAATATCTTCTCCTAGATCTTCAAGTGTGGCAAGGGTTGCTTCTTCCACTGATGATACAACAAATCCCGTGGGAGTGGCTTTAGGCAACATGACTCATGACATGACTCGACATGACTTGAGATGACAATGTTGGTACATTCGTGCTGCTACTGGAGTGCATGTCGAGCTACAGTGCTGCTAGGTGAAGGATGTCTTCATGATGTATCATAGATTCACCTCCATATGGCGAAGTACATGGAGTCTTCGATGGTCCTTGGTTCCCTTGATGAAGCTTTAGCACGTTGTTCCTTGCTTACATGTTGGAAGGCTTGAAAGACTCATCTGTTCGCGAAGGTGCATGTTCGTTGCATTTGTCCATTTCGCATGCATTGTTTGTTCATCCGTTGGTGAACCTATCTTACTACATGGGCTCCCTTCGTTCATCCCATTCATTGTCTTCTCATGTTTGTTGGTGTACCTCTACATGCAGTCAGTCATGACGAGACGACATCAAATCTAAAACCTCCTAGTCTACCATGACACATGATCATTTCGGATGCAAGTGATCGGGAGGGGTAGCAAGGTTGTGAAGCAAGATGATGGCTCTGAGCACTGCTGATGAAAACTGCACAAGAGTCGCTGAGTGATGGAGACGGTAAGTCTGAGTCAACAGTGACTGTCTATGAGGTCTGGCTCGGATGGGAGGAAAAATTTCGCAAATTTTGGGAGGGACAGTTCGGGCTGTTGGATGGCAAGATAGGCATGCTCATCACATTTTTCGAAACAAATGGGTAGTGGGGGCTAGACAGCCAGATTTACGCAATTTTCTAGAGGAACAGGTCAAGCTACATGAAGGGTCAGCAGGCAGAAATTGCACAATTTTTGGGAGGAACTGCCCAGGAAAGTGGTAGTGAAAATTGCATAATTCCTAGAGGGAATTGGCAGTTGACCGTTGGGGTCACTAGCAACCAAAACTACTTGCAGGCAACACAACTTGAAAATACTAGCTTGGTGCTTCTGCATTGTTCTATTTGACAGTCAATCGAGTCGAAAGAGGGGTGATGGTCTGGTTATCAGAGGGGAGTCTAGTCGTTAGAACTTCAGCAAAAATGACTAAGTGTGTGAACGATCGAAAGATGCATAGGTGATCATATGAATGCACACTCACATGACTCAACGACGAAACGACCCAAACCATCCAGACACACATGTTCAACATGACTGATCGACAGTGCAAGTGACAAGCATGACACTCGTGATTGACCGTTCATTGATCGAGACGATGTTTGCGCTACAGTAAATGTCACTCTCTGTGTGAGTGTGATAGATGCTTTCATAGCGAACACGACAAGCACATACGAAGCGAAGACTTCAAGCATAACCAAAACATGGTTGCAAGCATGACTTAGACACTCGCGTACATGAACTTGAATGAAAAGAGAAAGCAAGGCAGATGAAAACGCTCACACGAGCTCATAGAGTTAACCCAAGTGTGTGCAATCGTCAAGTAAAAATCTCAAGGGAAGCTCTAAAATTGGTGCAAGCCAAAATTTTGGAGGGTTGTTGTAGCCACTACAACAAATTGCGGGACGCCAAGACATTACGCGTGAGAGTGTCAGAGTCAAACATGCCCATCATGTCAATACTGTACTCAGTTTGACCACACAATAGAATAATGTCCTGTGCTTATAGCCAAAATGCAGGAGAAGAAGGTACAGCCTCAGTACCCTACCCAGAACCTACAAATGATGAGGGTTGAGCCCCGTGACGAGGATCGAAATGTGAATATCGTGTTGAGAAGCGGAATCATGACTGGTGACGATAAAGGAAAACAACCTGAAGAAGATGCATGGGTCCGCAAGGCCCCAAAAAAGGAGATTGGTTTTGATCTGGAGTGCGTAAAGGAAACGTTTAGGGAGGCAAAGAAAATATTTGTTGAGGCATCCACATTAGGCAGTCAGGACAAGTTGCTAGAAACCAGCGTGCCCACAGATGTTGTCCCCTCTATGCTTACCACATTCTTGGAGACATGTATGAAACTACTGCATAATAGCAAGGTTGTAAAGGCACTACAGGAGTTGATAAACAAGTGTTCTAGTAAGGATAATGTAGGTTTTAACCCCATACAGAAATTACCTACATACGAATTCTAAGAACATAAAATAAAAAATGCGAGAGCATAACAAATAAAACAAATACACAAAGATATTTTCCCCTGGATCCAAAAACTGGGACTACTGGATTGAATTTTTTTCATTATGTTCCTTTTAATGTTACAATACATATATATACATGCCGAAGCATCCAATACCATGGACCGAAAACCATCGCGCCCAAAACCATGCACAAAACCATAGGTAGGTTCGCCCCACCTAATATAGGGTCCAAAAAAAATTCCCTAGGGCGGGTAAACCCCAAGTGACCCCCCCACTGCTCAATCGACACAACGAAGGGGGGGATTTGGCCCCCCTCTATCCCCCCAGTTAAGTAGGGGAATTAGTCATGGAAAGAATATAACAAAACCCAACATTCTCCCACGTGTTGTTTTCTTTCCATAGGGGGCCACAAGAGAGCTTAGTCATTTATCCACCCCTGCAATGCCCATTATTTCTCTACACCAAGATAACTTCTTAGAGCTCACATATTTTGTCAATGCATCTGTAGTATTCTTCAAAGTGTCTGCCTATACCAGCAACACCTTTTTGTCTTCTATCATATCCCTCACAAAGTGATACTGAACATTAATGTGCTTTGTCTTTGAATGGTAAGTAGGGTTGTTTGCCAAGAAAATTAGACTTTGGCTATCATAGTCTATCCTTATAGATCCCTGTACTAACCCCATACTTGAACACAATCTCTACAACCAAACTACTTCCTTGCTTGCATGAGTGGCTACCATCTATTCTGCCTCTATAGTTGATAGTGCTCTACAGATTGTTTCTTACTCATCCAACTAACTACACCTCCAAATAGGTTAAACACATACCCACTTGTAGATGTTCTCTGATTCAAATCTCCAGCCCAGTCTGCATCAAAAAAGCCACAAATATCCAAAACTCTGTTCAATCCTTGTCTTCCTTGGTAGCACAAACCATAATCACTATTGCCATGCAAATACCTGAAAATGGGCTTCACTGTTGTCCAATGCTCCTTCCCTGGTTTTGACATAAACTAGCTCAATACTCCCATTGCATATGCAATGTCTGGTCTAGTACAGACCATCACATACATCAGGCTACCGACTGCACTTACATATGGAACATGGGACATGTCCTCTTCCTCTTCTTATGTCTTGGGACACTGTTCAACAGATAACTTTACACCTACAGGAATAGGAACTGATGCAACCTTAAGGCTGCCACACCCTAAACACCTTATCGGGACTCTTATCTCTCATAAAAATTTTATTACCTTGGGCTATACCCACAATTGCATACTATTAGAAGCGTTCTCATATGATTTTGCTTTAAGTCGGAACCACATATGCTTATTGGAACCCACAAGTCTAACGGAAGAGTTATTTGTGCTTTTCCTTTAAAAAACCTGGGACCATAACATTATATCGCAATACACAAAAACAAAGGAAAAACCCCGTGGAATGCTTTATCCAGATCTCAAAAATTATAAATATGACTTCATATATCTCTCAGGTCCACTCATAACCCTTCACCTTTGATCTATTGCAATATCACTATCACAATGATCGTAGACACATAACATTTGATTATATGAAAATACACAGAAACACATGGAGAATTTGACCGAAGCCTTAAGGCCGGATCTCAAAATTTACATACCCGTGTTTAGAACTCCGTTGGGTCTGTCCATCCTTTACACTATTCCTCTGCTACTTCGATAAGCTCAAACTCCGATTGTCGATTTATCGCTATTGGCGATATCACATTATTGGCCCATCAGGTATCACCTTCCTTTATCTGCCAGCTCCTACTTCCTCCGATTGTGATTATTGCTAATCGCTATTGGCGATCAGCACTACTTAACACTTCACCACTTTCACTCCAAAGTGCCGATGCGATATGTCGGCAATCACATATCGCAAGGGTTTGGGGATAGGTCTTTGACATATGCCGCTCCGATGGTGCAATGCATTATTCAATATTTCTTAGACCCGATAAGTCCCAAAACACCCGTATATAATATTTCAAATCCACTTTTTGGATCCGCTAAGTGTTTTGTGCTAAAAACTTAGTGTAAATGGAATTTTCACTCGCGGGTTTGAAACCATGCAAACAAGCTTTATCGACCGTGTCAAACAATGATATTTCAAAAGAAAGCCTTGACTTCTATCAAACATACGATTAGGTGTTTAAACATAAGAAAACTAAGGGATATTCATCCAGCTTGTATACACAGAATCTGAAAGCATATAAGGGTTTCTACAGGCCCGATAATCAATTAAAAACACATCAACCATTCATTATTTCAACATAAAACTCTAGCCCGATTACACAAATTCAAAAGACCTCTGTATCAATTACAATTCACACCCTATTCTGCTCTCCTGAATCCTTCATCTTTGGTCTGATTCTTCAATTAGTGGCCTCTGTTCCTAACTTTCCCGTAGTCTTACAATTCCCCCATGCATCCTCTCTCTCTATCTCTCTCTCTCCCAAATTCCCCCCATTCAGAAAAGAAAGGAAATTACATATATGTTCTATCTAACAGTGTCCTTCCAAAAGCGAAGGAATTCACTGTATTTTAAGAAATCACATCCTCTCCTAACTAATCAATGTAGCTAATTGGCTTGATCTCCATGCAGGGAGGATTATTTGCAAATTATTCCCAATTCTATTCAGAATTAGGCTATAATTAACTACTTACATACTTTACATTTAATAAAATTAAACAACCAATTCTTCCCCCAAACTTTCATTAGCCACTACATGTGACCACACCATCACATTGCTGGCTAGGCCTAGATGCTCCTGCATTAGGAACCTTCACCAATTACTATCATGCATATTAAACCTCTCCAATATTGTTTTGATATACTTCCTCTGGTTTAACCAGATCTTCCTCTTTGTCTGATCTTTTTTAATTTTGTTAGGTAGCGGATCCCTCGTGTAACGGTTTTGGGGCTTAAAGTCCATAATTTTGGGTAACAATATGGTAAAGGCTCCGCGAGTTGCATGGGCCGCGAAATGTAATGGGTCAAGTCAAAGGGTTGTCCACTCGAAAATAATGTAAAATAATAGAAAGTGAGTAGGCCGGCGAAAGCAAGGCTCTAAGGGTAGAAGGTAGTTCTAGTTCTTGGTTTTGATCTTGAATGTATGGGTTTGTGAAGGCAATAGTGGATATGAGTCTGCAAGTCCAAGTCAGGTTGGATAGTAGTGGAATAGGCTCTGTAGCTATGTGTGCAGAGGCCTGGTAGAGTCCGCAGCTGTGTGCGTGGACTCCTGCAGCTGAGTGTGCAGGGTAGGAAGTGGATTGTACTGAATGAAGATATCAATAAAGCTAAGTTGGTTTTGAAATATTGTGGATCTGGCTAATTTTTGGTTTATATATCAGTTTTGATCTGTTCACTTATGCTTATGTTCTGATTTTATGCAAATCTGTAACATTTTTGGGTACGCTCACTGGTTATCTCTATTAAATGTTTGCTTAAAGACTGTAAGAATTAGATCTGACCTATAATAATCTCATTAATAATAAGTGTTAAAGAAGTGCCTCGTTTCGGGTCTACGTAGAAGCCTAACAACAGTGTAGAGTAGCGTGAGGCCGTAGGTCAGTTTGCGAGCCTTCCAAGTTCTCATCAAGACATCCCTAGGGTGTGGAAACCTGGTTCTAGCACCCTCCCCTACTGCCTCGGGTGAGACTTCAGTCTACGCTCCACAGACTATTGCAAAAGGGCCAGTAGTATGGGATTTGTTTGGTTAATAACTCTTCCGAACCTAGGTCAAGCCCCAATAAGCCAACAAATGGTTCTGTTGCTGGGATCGGGATCTACCTAAGGGATGTTTGATGTTTGAACACTGGAACCCTACGAAGAAAGAACTTGAAGAGTGGTTGGATCAGAAGCTGCATGAGTTCATGGTATAGGAAAATAAAAACCCGCAAATATCTGAGGAGAGGTGGCTAGATCACTACATATATATAGAAATCCACGAGATCTTCTTCGTGTCCTTCTCGATAGAACTGTATGAGTGGATTGTGAGGCTAGCTGATAGTGTGGGAAGGTGCAGACTTGATCACCCAATAGTGTGGACTCCAGAGTTGGTGTGCAGGCTAGAAGCATCCGAAGATAAAATCGTGAGGGCGGTAGATCATTGGCTGGATCAGACCATAGGGGGATTCATCACTGAGTTTGTGATAGACACCACTGTAAGCTACAGCGAAGCGGAAAGGTGTTTTCTCTAAGGACCGCGGGGTAAGTACATCAAATCGTTGGATACTTGGATTAAAATGTTGTTATGTGAAAAACGGGTTATGCGAATCCATTGATGTCTAGGGTAACGCGAAGCAGGAGAGGCTACCAAGGGATCGAAGGATTAGAAAACAATCCCTTGATTTCACTGTCGTGAGAAAGCGAAGAGGAGCTCATTGGGATCTCTCTAAGAAGTGCAGTTTGGTTGAGAAACCAGCACATTCCACTGTTACCACATCCACCCACACCATCACCCACTTCACCTACATCAATCCCGCCTTCATCAACCACATCTTCACCTACCCCACCTCCACCACCTCCAAGGGTTGGAATGGAAAATGTGATCAAGTTGCCTGTATTTAGGGGCATAGGAAACGAGGCGCCAGATCAGTTTTGGTTCATGGAAAAGGCAGTATGGGAAGCCCAAGGCATTATGGATGATAACATTAAAAAGGCTACTTTGGTGAGTGCACTACAGGATCGTGTGCTGACATGGTATATAAAGCACTCTAGCGATCATCCAAATGTTGGAATAGCGGAGATCTAGAATGCATTGAACAAAGAATTTAGGCAACCAAAATCAGAGACGCAGTCGATCATTAGGTTCAAATAAATCATGATGCTGCCAGGTGAAACTCCGTGGGATCTAGATCAGAGATTGAAGAGTACGATCTGTGAGGCTAACATGACGTTGACGGATGTGCAGCATTGCGTGTGGTTTGTGGCATCTTTGACACCACATCTAAGGACGGCGCTATCACAGCAAACGATCTCAACCCAGGCTGAAGCATTAGAAACAGCGATGAGGTTGTATGAGACTCCTATACAAAATCCTGGGTTGGGAGTTCAGAAGATCCACGCACAGCTACAAAATCTATGCTTGGAAATGCAAAGTCTAAAATAGGATAAGGTGCCTCGGCTAGGAGCATGTGAAGAGGTCTGGTGCATAAAATGTAAAGGACAGGGTCACGATAAGGATCATTGTCCAGTATTTGCAAACTATTTGGCCGTGGGGGGGGGGGGAGGACTGATGCCATTAAGACCAGAAGCTTAGGTAGGGCCAAGCACAGTAGCCGCACTCTGGTGCACAATTTGTCAAGTGGGAGGAAAGCATACAAAGGGCAACTGTCATCTATTGCAGAACTTTACATAACCCAACTAGCAGCTATTTTGCAACTTTTGTAGATCGGTGGGCCACGATGAATGTAATTACTGAAGCTACAAATTGTTGATGGATCGGGCGCCAGCTTATAGGATGCAAACTAAGGCGCAAGGTCAGGACCTAGCTGCAACAATAGCGCGTGGTGGATTCTATGGACGTGGACAAGGACGAGGAGGAATGGGACCCGGACGAGGGCGTGGACAGTTAATCTACTACAATTGTGAGGGACCTAGGCACTACACACGTGACTGTATGAATCTGACCAGAACATGCTGCCCATTTTGTTACCAATTTGATCATGACATAGTAGATTGTCCTACATTAATTGCACAAATGAGGGAAAAGGGGGTGCTTCAGACTAACCCAACACAGAATATTCAAATGATGAAGGCTGAACCACGTGAAGAGGATCCTAACATGAACATGATGCTCAGAAGTGGGGCCACCACAGGGGAGGATAAGGGGAAATGACCAGAGGAGGATACATTGGTTCGCAAGGCCCCTACAAAGCAACCTGAGTTTGATTTTTAACGTGCAAGGGAGACATTCATGGAAGCTAAGAAGAGCTTCGCGGAGGCCTCTACTTTAGGTAGCAAGGATCCAACTAAACCAGAGATGGATCCTTCCATGCTAACTACCTTTCTAGAGACATGCATGAAGCTACTAAGGGACCATAAAGCTATTAAGGGACTGCAAGACTAATAACTAGATGTGCAGGGTCAGGGGAACCGTGCATGGTCCGGAAACTAGGCAATCATGTTTTGCGCACCGGGCACGAAATGCGACTGATTTCCTAGATTAGTGACTATGACATGGATCAGGTCATTCTAGACTTGGGGTCAGATGTGAATGTGCTACCTAAATAGACCTGGGAATGTATGGGTAGGCCCGCACTACAATGGTCTCCCATTCAATTACGGATGGCCAACCAACAGAAAATCTTTCCCATGGGTTGGTTGCAAGGCATCATAGTGGACATTGAAGGTGCGAGTACACAAACAAACTTTGAGGTGATAGAAATTGTGGATGAAAGTAATCCCTACCCCGCATTATTAGGGATAGACTGGGCCATAGACATGAACGGAGTCATTAATTTAAAAAATCGAAAGATGATATTTAAGAAGAAGTCCCTACGTGTAGTCATTCTGCTGGATCCAGCTGAAGGGGCATGCTACACTGAACCTGTGTGCAATGAGGACAGCGACAATGAATTAGACTGCATCTACCAGATAACGGCACAAGACCAGGACCAGGTGAATCCAACAGAGGACGAGAGAATCTCATTGGAACGCGGCAGTTCCTACACATCGGATTTTAATGAAGAGATAGAGTGATGGAAGAATAGATTGCATGAAGTAACAACACTAAATTGTAATATGATGATTAGATCGCTGCGATGCGTAACATCCGAAGTAAGGGAGTTGCCAACTACTGAGGGAATAGCGCGCACGGAGGAAGCCAAAGATCACTGTGAAATGGTGATACTGGAATGAAAAGGGCACAATGTGCAACCAGGGCCGCTGTGCGTGAAAACTGCATTAGGGTGGAATACACATCAGGAGACTAGGAGGACTAGATGCGGATATAGAAGCCAGATGCATGGGCAAGTTGAAGGACAAAACGTCCACTGGTTGCAGAGGGTATCGATATATGTTGTGCGAATGCCCACCTGACTAAGAATAAAAAAATCTGAGTCTGCCACGACAGCAGGAAAAGCAATGCATTTTAGTTGTTCACTCCAAAGCAATCAGGAAAATAGGGGAAAGCATGCACATCATTCGTACAATAAGATGAGCCAATGGGAATCTGCACGTCCCAAGGGTTCGATGGAGCTATCAGCCCAGTAGCGAAAAGGAGGGCGAAGGTGATGAGACAAGATGGAACCGAGAGGACTGAAGAAACTTCCCTGATCGCCACCTTGGCAGATGCCAAGGACGAAGGAATCCGACAGTTACTTAGAGCCATTCGGCACGACAGTAGAAGGCTTCGTGAAATCAATGCAGAATGGGCACGGCTGGAGAGGAAAAGTGTGATACTGGATGAGGAAATTAGTAAAATAAAAATGGGTGTCACACAAACGCGCTGTGCAAATGTGAGAATAAGGGGCCGAGACTTGGCCGGCCCTCCTACGATACTAGAACGCACCATGACCCTACTATCATGGTTGCCACTGCACCCTACTAAGTAAGGCATCACAGAATGCACGATGCGACTTGCTTCAAAGGAACACGAAGGGTGCCCATAGCACAGGCTTGCAGGGAAGAGGCCCAGTCTCAGCACTCCACGCAGTTGGAAGAGGGTGCGGCACTATAAAGAAGTCTGACGAAAGGTTGCGCGTGGTGCGCAGGGCCAGTAGGAAGCACTGAACGCGTCCGCGTACCGGGAACTGCGCTGTCACATGGGAAAGATGGAAGGTGACCATTGTAGATACTGTTCATGACAAGAAATTCGAGTTATGGCAAGAAGGAGCGGGCAGTGGGCCATTAAGATAGGAGTTCCGAGCTAGATATGAAAAGATCTACTGCCAAGAAGATATTAATGAAGTAGAAGTGGAGGGAAGGGTTACATTCAAAATCACACGTCCTTATAGAAACCCTTGGCCAACACTGGGATATGCGAGATTTGATCTAGTATAGAACAGCATAAGGCATCCCATGAGTACCATGGGTAGAACCCGAGCACGGTTCATGGAAGAGATGTATCCGATCTAGGAGAAGCCAGAAGAAGTGGCTATTTTTCCAAAGTCCCCACGCACACCACGACCTCGGAAAGACAAACAGACTAGGGGGCTAGTCCGGGTATCACCGAGATTCAGCAAGTTATCAGTGGCCGACAAAGGCAAAGCAATCTCTACTAAGGTCGAGGAGGATGAGGAAGATTTGCAAGCCCTGATCGATTAGATTGAAGCACAAGATGAGGAAGAGGAGGGTGTTGTCCAAATACCTTCATTACTGCTAGATATCTCTCCATGGAATGGGACGACCAAGATACCTAAAGACCTGGAGGCCATGAAAAGTACGCTCCAAACTCTGCTCTTCTGAATGAAATAAGATTTGTTGGTCTGCCACTGGGCCGAGTACCGAATATCAAGTTCGAAGATTGGTATCTTGCAGATATCGAGAAGTTCCCTCAATTGGCTGAGGAGAAACTACTGTAGTGAGGTGGTTACATGGTGTGGCACAGGTAGGATTACTCAATCTAAGGTGGATACCCCACTATCACCGTGCGGCCATTACCATTTTTGTTATCTGATAGTTACTATGTCTGGTGCATGACGGGCATCTTTGGCTGGAGGAACTGATTCCCATCACAGCTGATTTAGTACACTGAATTACCTAGCTACCTACAAGAGGAAATGACCCAGCAGACATATTTGGAACAAGTACCGATCTCGCAGAAGCAATGAAGGCTAAATATAAGCTGGAAAAATGGAAGCACGAGTATGTAATAGCCAACATCAAAGACCAAGGGGTGCACATCTGGAAAAATGGAAGCACGAGTATGTAATAGCCAACATCAAAGACCAAGGGGTGCACATCGCCACCCAGTTATTAGCCGAGAAGCTCATGAAGAAGTGTCGCACAGATGAGGTACCAACTTTTGTCATTGTGCTCGCGGAGCAATGTGCTGAAGGAGTTCAGTTTAACTGAGCGTAGTTCCTTTGTACCGAATTTTTGACGAATTACCAGGAAGTACATGAATAAGGTAAGGCTTTCCATTACACATGGTTGCTTCTAACAATCCTACTGGTAACAGGACAGCTACTGAAGGGTAGCCAATTTCCTAACATTGAGAAGAACCTTCCATAAGCCATGCGGTATAACTCGCTTTGGGCTACGAGAGATACTGCGAGAATTCGTGAGATCAAGGTGTTTTGGATATTCATGGAGGCCAGTATCTAGACATGGATCGCTCGCAAACTGTGACTATCCCCAACCATATACAACAGGTTGCAAAGCACGACTGAGTTCAAGGACGACATACATAATCTATACATCAAGGTGCAGAAGGATCCAAAGTGAACATGGGTAAAGCTTCCATTTGTTGCAATGGATGACGCGATTTACAATTCAATGGCAGCATGGCCCCTAGAGTGGCACACCCCGTATTTATCCATAGTAGAAAATATTGCAGCATAGCAGCAGAAGAAGGAAATCAAGCTACGCATCCCAAAGTTGGTGGAGAAAATGCGCCAGAACCAGAAAATGGCCACACAGTGGGAGGAGACCGAAACAACACCAGAGACCATCATTGTGCCCGTTGAAGAGATTTTGGAAGCTATGGAGCTGTCCATGGAGTAGGGCATGTAGGGGGAAGGGGAGACACAGGAACGCATGGACCTGACCATAAAATTGACTCAACTTAAGAGGCCGCACATCTAGGAGCAGCCCCATGGCTGCAAAAATACTAAGGCAACAAAAGACCTGGAGAGAGATTTCTTGCCAACACCGGACCAGTGCGTGATGACGCTACGAATGCTTTGAAGGAGTTGATGACAGAGCAGACACCTATGTTGGGGGAGCTCAGGACACAATTACAGGAATTATAAGTGCAACCCCCGAAATGAATGATTCCGACCTTCATGGAGTGCACACTCATAGTGGAATAGATGGTGTGCAGCCCCACAATGAACACTTTAATCTTACCTGCAGATGCTGTCCTAGCAGAGGCCGAAGGCGACAGAAGGATTTGGGGGTTGAACTTGGCCGCCCTCCCTAGAGAGACCCTATACCACCTGTAGGATGGGGTAGTTTCTGATCTCCATGTTAGTGTCAGTCTTTGCAGCCTTCCTCCAGTGATCAAATATGCTCTTACAAAGTGGTCTCAGAGTGTCAAAGTTAAATTTTGTCATTTCAGTGAGTTTTCAAGTAAAATTTGGTCACTAGGTATTAGGTCTAGGGTTTGTTTGCACTCCTTTCAAAATTGTCTAAAGGTTGGTTCATGTCACCGTTCAGCTGAGTGTACCATCATTCATAGGGTTGTCATCATCATGTTAGGTCCCAATGGGTCATTTTACACCTTGTTCATGCTTTCACTGTGCCTAGGTAAGGTTCATTTCCCTCTCCTAGGGTTTTGAAGGTAATTTCTCTTGGATGGTCAAATCATCAACAAAGCTTGTATCCTGATGTTCATACACCTTACCCTATCCTTAATATACCTTATTAAACACTTCCCATCATTGATATCCCTCAAATTCCCCATTTTTCCACAAACCCTAGTTTCTTGCTACAATTTGGCAATTTTCTAGGCTAGGCTTGTGTTTTGCCCTTTTGGACCCCTTCCCCTCACTCAATCTTTGAAATTCCACTTTCCCCTATTTCCTAACATCCCTCCCTACTTCCCAAAATTTTCTCAAGAATTTAGAAGCCCCTTTTCCCTTTCATTTCACTTCATTTTGACAAATTCCTTGTTCCACACATCAGGGTAGGTTTTACTCAAATGATGCTTCTGAGCAAGGAAAGATGAATTTGGAAAAACTGAGAGAGTTTTTTGTCCACAATAGGACAAGGTAGAAAAACCTCCTTCTTGTTTTACACAACTATCATGGTTTTAGAGAAATGTCAAAAAGATAGTTTCCTCAAGAGAATTGATGCACCTTTGGAGTGGCCTTGGGAAAATCAAGATTTCTCCTAGCTTGGTTGGCCAAATTACTTTCATGATGAGTGAAATGATAACTAAACACAAATATATTTCCAATGAGCTATCATGATATCAATTTGGAGTTGTAGAAGACCTTCAAAAGTTGACTGCAACAACACTCTGCCTTTAAGCAGCGTCATTTTGCACATTTTTACCAGTCTTGGGAGATTTGACTTTTGACAGAGCAAAGGAACTCCAAATTGAAAAATTCAAGTTGTGTTGGAAAGTAGACTCGATAATATTTCCAACGAGCTATCCCATGCCCAATTGGGACACTAGGAAGGCCTCCAAAACAGGTCTGAAAAAAGGCACTACGCACAAGGAAAGTGGCGCGACGCACAGGATTGAAAATTGCTATTTTTGCCCAAAAACTTTGTTTTTCGCCTAGTTTTTTCTCAGTTTGACTTTTTTTCTCTCTCATGGTCAAACTCATGATGTAAATTGATGTAAATTGATGGAATTTGATGTAAAAATGATAAAAATTCACTCATGGAGGTAGATACATCATGAATAGGTGGTTTTCAACTGAATGAATCAGTTTCCTAGATTTTAGAGGCAAGTTGTTCCACTGCCTACTTTTCAGTTCTTAGTCTAGATCTTGTTGAAACAGCTCCTAAGCTCATGAATTCAACCCCTAAAGGCTAGGATGATTTGTTTTTTGCCTATATCTAGTACTTTTTCAGTCATTTGTAAAGGTTGGACTCTTGTGAATGCTTTGAGAATTATTGTACATTCATCTCTGCAGTTTGGCAAGGAAATAGACCAGGGTTTGCAGCATTTTGTGGGATTCTTGTGGCAAGGTGATTTAGTATTGTTTTTCCTTCTCTGATTCAAGTTTACATGTGTTTATGTGTGCCATCATATCTCTCTTTTTAGCTGAACTAAATGAATCAAAGATACAAGTAGAAATCATTGATGTTGCAGTGCTCTACCTAGGGTTTGTTTAGTTTTTCATGTTTTCAACTATTTGAAGAGGATTCCTAAGACTCTCATGCCCTCTCCAACTCCTTATCAGTATTAAGACTCTCCCTCTCTCTTTCACTTAATCCAAAGTACTAAACCATTTTCCTACCTCGCCCCATAGAAACCTCTACAAGACTGAGTTCATTCCCTGAACCCAAAACTACCTTTCACATTTGATCCAGCAAACCAACATAAAATTCAACCAAACTTTACTAAGCATATACCTAGCCTAAAATTATTCTTTACATTAGTCATGTCAAGCCTCATTTGCTATATTTTCCTAATATTGACAAGGAGAGAGCCCTCTCCCGACCTGGTAGGGCTAGCTACCAGGTTAAGCATGGTTTGATGTTACCCTAGATCCTGCCTTTTTTAGCCTGAGGTAGATTTAGGCCCTAACACTCCACGCTAGGGAAGGTTGCACCATTCAAATATTAATGGAGTAAAGATGAAATCTGGAGCAGATCAGTTTACAGCGTAACAACTTGCTTGCCCACAACCAAGGGTTGGAACAGGCTATGGAGGAGGTCTGTAGCAGTGTACCAGAACTATCTGTGCTAGCGGAACTCCCAGTTGCTGAAAGGATTCATCACATAGCGGCATGATTCTGGAAGGCCCAAGAGGAGGCCATGAAAGCCCAATGGGAGTTAAACTTGCATATTGCGGAGCTAACGATGACCGTGCAACCTAACACACCCATGGAAGTTAGAGAGCAACGTCGTTGCACCATTCAGGAAGGATTGCAGGTGATAGAGTGCACCATACATGACTACACAGGCTTGCTGGATCAATCCCTTATTACGCTAAAATTAATCCAAGAAGACCCCACATTGCAACAGGTTGAGACAGAAGCACGAGAGTTATAACAGGCTTATGACAAGGTCCAGGGGACTGCTCAAATGGTTGACATTACTCAATGTCGGGCTAGGATGAGGGAGGCCCAAGCTCTGAAGGAGTAGGTGGATTCCACACGACAGCAGGAAGTAGGGATCAAGGCACACATCTAGCCTTGGCTTGAGGAAGCATTCATGGTTACCATGACGATCGATGGGAAGCTGACCCAATTGAGGGACACATATGTACTAAGGCAGGAAGGTGGCCCTGATAATGCGTCAGAACACTAGGCACAACTAATGTAGTAGACAGTGGAAGAATGCGTGGTCGATGTTAGTGCAGTGCAAAGGTTGCTGGAGGAACTTTGAGCAAAAATCAATGCACCAGCTGAGTGAATTGGGACGAGTCACGATGATTGTGTTCGGGGCCTGTTGGGTAGCAGATCCCCCGTGTAACGGTTTTGGGGCTTAAAGTCCATAATTTTGGGTAACAATACGGTAAAGGCTTGGTGAGTTGCACAGACCATGAAATGTAATGGGTCGAGTCAAAGGGTTGTCTGCCCGAAAATAATGTAAAATAATAGAAAGTGAGTTAGCTGGCCCATGGTCCACAGACCATGGGAATGTATAAATAGAGCGAGGTTCTAGGGGTAGAAGGTAGTTCTAGTTCTTGGTTTTGATCTTGAATGTATGGGTTTGTGAAGGCAATAGTGGATCTGAGTTTGTAAGTCCGAGTCGGGTTGGATAGTAGTGAAATAGGATCTGCAGCTATGTGCACAAAGGCCTGGTAGAGTCCGCAGCTATGTGCGTAGACCCCTGCAGTTGAGTGCGCAGGGCAGGAAGTGGATTGTCCTGAACAAAGATATCAATAAAGCTAAGTTGGTTCTGAAATATTGTGGATCTGGCTAATTTCTAGTTTATATATCTATTTTAATCTGTGTGCTTATGCTTATGTTCTAAGTTTATACAAATTTGTAACATTTTTGGGTACGTGCACTGGTTATCTCTGTTAAATGTTTGCTTAAAGACTATAAGAATTAGATCTGACCTATAATAATCTCATTAATAGTAAGTGTTAAATAAGTGCCTCATTTCAGGTCTACGTGGAAGCCTGGTAGCAGTGCAGAGTGGCACGAGGCCACAAGTCGGTTCGCAAGCCTTCCAAGTTCACATCAAGACATCCCTAGGGTGCGGAAGCCTAGTTCCAGCACCCTCCCGTACTGCCTCGGGTGATACTTTATTTCACGCTCTGCAGACTGTTGCCGAAAGAGCCAGTAGTACAGGATTTGTTTAGCTAATAACTCTTCCGAACCTGGGTCAGGCCCCAATAAGCCAACAAATTTCCATGCCCAAAATATAGTTTGCAACACCAAGATCTTTCATGTTCAATTTGGAGGACAATTGGGTCTTCAAATCCTGGACAATTTCTTTATCATTTCCAACCAGCAACATATCATCCACATACAAGACCAGATAAATAACACGATCACCAATTAATTTCAAATACACACAGTGATCTGCTTGCTTCTCGTGAAGCCAAGTCCCCATATAAATGTATCAAATTTTTGATACCACATCCTTGGTGACTATTTTAACCCATACAGAGACTTATTTAACTTGCATACCATTTCTTTCTTACCCTTCACTGCAAAGCCTTCAGTTTTCTTCATGTAGATCTCCTCTTCTTGATCCCCGTGAAGAAATGTTGTCTTCAAATCCATCTATTCTACCTCAAAATCCAAAGCAACAACAACATATAAATGTAATATAATAGAAGCTACCTTGGCAACAGGAGAAAAAATATCACCAAAATTAGTTCTCGGCACCTGGGAATAACCTTTTTCTACCAACCAAGCTTTGTATTTCTCCACCTTTCCTTTTGCATTTGTCTTCTTCTTGAACACCCATTTGCTGCCAATGGGTTTCCTTCTAGCCGGCAACTCCACCAAATCCCAAGCCTCATTTTTGTGCAAAGACGCCATTTCATTAACCAGGCCTCTTTCCAGAGTTTTCCATCCTCTCAATCTACTACTTCCTTCACAGTTATGGGATCATCATCAGTACTAGGTAAAGCAAAATTTGAACAGAAAGTAGATGGACTATACCTTTCTGGCTTCCTTCTTTCTCAAACTGATCTTCTCACAACCGGAGTTTGTGGCTCTTCATCTTCTGATTCCTCTTCTGCTGTAGAGTCTGATTCTTCCTCCTTTAGCTCAAACTCTATATTTTTAGGTTCCTTTGATGGGACGTCATGTTTAATAACATCTTTCACCTCTCTAAACACCACATCTTGGTTGTACACAACCTTCCTTGTTACTGAGTTCCAAAGCTTATAACCCTTTAAACCATCCTTATACCCAATAAAGATGCACTTTTCAGATTTACTATCCAATTTCGTACTTTTCTCCTTTGGAACATGTACATATGCATCACATCCAAATACCCTCATATGTGAAAGAGAGGGTTTCTTACCAGTCCATACCTCTTGTGGAGTCTTATCCTCCAACGCTGGTGAAGGTGATTCGTTGAGTAGGTAACATGTTGTCTCCATCGCCTCTACCCAGAATTCCTGTCCTAACCCGGCACCACTGAGCATGCTTCTTTCCCTTTCCATCAATGTCTTGTTCATTCTTTCTACAACTCCATTTTACTCAAGTGTGTATGGAGTAGTCTTTTGTTGTACTATACCACACTTCTTACAAAATTCTTCAAATTCGTTCTTACAAAACTCTCCACCGTTATCTGTCCTCAGCACCTTTATCTTCTTCTCTGTCTAGTTTTCCACCAAAGCCTTAAATTCTTTAAACCTATCAAAGACTTCAGATTTCTTCTTAAGGAAATATATCCACGTATTCCTTGAGAAGTCATCTATGATTGATACATAGTAAACAAACTTACCCAGTGATGAAACCTTCACAGGTCCAAATACATCACTATGCACAAGCTCTAATATATGTTTCATCCTCTTACCACCAAAGGGGAAACTAACCAAATTCTACTTCCCATTTACACAATTTTTATAGAAAACAAAATCTAGAGGGCTATTAGTCATACCTTCTACCATACCTCTACCATGAAGTATTTGAAGGCCCTTCTCTCCAATATGTCCAAGCCTTTGATGCCATAGCATGGTCTTTTCTCCAGAGACCATTAGATTTTTTGCTTCACTTTCAGGAACCACAGAACTGTTGCACCCATCAACAACAGTGCTACCTTGTAGATTGTACAGAGTACCAATCTGAACTCCTTGCATCAATACCAGTGCTCCCCGAACCATCTCGCAGGTATATTTCTTGAACATCATTTTTTCACCTACATCATCCAGCTTGCTTACAGAAATAAGATTTCTGGCCAATGGAGGAATAGCAAAACACCTAGAAGTGTTCTAAACCTTCAACCTTGAAACTTCAACTTGACTTGTCCACGACTAATGATTCTAGCTTTCCTGTCATCCCCCAAGAAGACATCACCACCATCATATTTCTCATACTCGCAAAACCACTCTCTATGGGGAGTGAATTGAAAGGATGCGACTGAGTCAATCAACCATGCCTCATGATCTACATGTGTACTTGAATAAGCCAAGTACACATCCCCACCTTCATCTGAGGTGGTTTTCACCTCTACAAAAGAAGCATCATGAGATCCCTTTCCTTTGTCAGGAGCTGTACATTTACAATCCCTTTTGTAGTGCCTGTTAGTGTCAGTGTCTTCACATTGCCATCAGTGATTAAAATCTGTTCTTTTGCATTTCATAGTAGACATTCCATTAGGTCATGGATTCACTGATGGTAGGGTTTACTTCCAATTTTTCCCTCATGATCTGTACTTGCTGGTCCTCTTTCATATTTCAGTTATGGGTCATGATTTACTCTGCAGTGTATTTCATTAGGTCTTAGGGTTTGGTCTCATTAGGTTTTAGGGTTCCATCATAGTCAAATTCAGTGATTACATGCCAATAAAGATCAGCAAGAACATGAGGAGGCCAATAATGATTGGTAAAGCCAATTTATCATTTTGAAAGCCTGATGTAGTTATCACCTCAAAACTAGTTTTGAGGTGAAAACAAAGTATTTTGTTTTTATCTTCATTTCTTATGTAATTTTATGTTTCCATATGTAATATTGGTTCCCAGCTGCTCCTAAGCATCTAATGATGTTTCCAAAGCACCTGCCACTGCAAAATCAAGTCATCATGAGCACCAATTCACCTGCAAAAGCAAAAGAGAAACAAGCACTAAAACCCTAAATTCCTCTCCCACTTAGCTAGGGTTGGCTTTGGGAGCAGAGATATCTGAGTAGAGGAGACATAAGAGATATTAGAAGGTATGAGGCCATTTCATGTCATCAAACATCAGGTCGCCATCATTTGTCGAGAAGTCATTCCAAGGAACAAGCCATTCACCAAACATAAGGGATGGTTTTTCTTCAAACTGTGTTCCTGAGCAAGAAAAGATGAATTTGACAAACGTGGGAGACATTTTTGTCTATCATTGACTCAAGAAGAAAAACCTCTTTCAGTTTTTACACATGTTTCATGGTTTGGGAGAAAGGTCGAAAACATCATTTGCCTCAAGAGGGTTTATGCACCTCTGGAGTGACCTTGGTAAAATCAATCTTTCTCCTAGATGAAATGACCAAATGACTTCCTTTATGAGTCAACTAATAATGCGACACAAATAGCTTTCCAATGAGCTATCATGAGGTCAATTTGGAGTCGAGGAAGGCCTTCAAAAGTTGACTGCAACATCACTATGCATTTTGGCAGCCTCATTCTGCACATTTTTGACCAGTCTTGGGAGCGTGGACATTTGAAAGGGTAAAAGAACTCTAAATTTAAAAATTCAAGATATTTAGGAAGGTAGACTCGACCAGCTTTCGAACAAGCTATCTGATGCCAATTTTGGACACAGGGAAGGCCTCCAAACATTGCCTGAAAAGGGCACTATGCTCCTGGAAAAGGCGTTGCGCTTTTGGCTAGACGCTGCGCTCCTGGCAATTTTTTGCAGTGTAAAATAACAAGGGCCCTGCGCTTCTAGCCTGATGCTATGCTCCTGTAGGTGGTGCTGCACTTTTCCCAGCAGAGCCCCAAATCATCTCAAATCACCAAATTCCACCACATTTCTTCAAGTTTCGCTCTTTTCCAAGTACACTAATATCTCTTGTGGTCTATGGTTTTAATATCAAGTTTTTGTGGTTTTTCATCTCCAAGATCAAAACCCTAGTTTCTAGGGAAAACCCTTGTTTTCCTACAATTTACCTCATGAACTAAAACCCTCATCTCTACTATTGTTTTCCTACCCTATCCACTTCTTTTTTCTCCCCAAATCCCCCTCATACATATATTTTGTCAAACTCCCTCATCCATACATTCTGCCCACTACATTCCTCCACACCATTATCCATAACACTATCCATATATAACCATATTGTTCAAGCCAAAGGAAAACATGGACAGAGACAGTGATTATGAGTATGAAGAAGAGACACTTAGTGACAACTCCATGGAGAGACATAGACAACAAAGGAAACCTCATAAAGGAGGAAGAATCATCAGAGAGGAGCCCACTAGTTTGAGGGAATTACAGGCTTGCCCACTTGTAGCTTCTTGTCTCAGACATCAAGCATGTTTTTAATTTTGTGAAATAGTGGAAAGAGTTCAATTTACACATGAGTTGGCTAGACTTTTTGTGACTCATCTACATAACAACGAGGTGACACTTGCCGGAGTAACCTTTACAATATCACCAGCTGTCATTTCATAGGCCTCTAGAATTCCTAATGTGGGTGAAAAATTGTACAAGGGTCATGTTCTTGATGAGGATTACTGCGAGCCCTATATCAAGGCTAAATACAGAAATCAAGTGAAGAGGTTATTCCCCTTTAAGTTTTTGGAAAATAGGTATGTTCCTTTGATGAGGATTATTATCAAGTACTTCACTTGTGAGGGTAGGTTCTCCCTATTGTATGCCTATCATATTAGACTCCTCATGCATTTCACTAGAGTAAAGATGTTGAATCTCCCTTACTTCATGTTTAGAAACATTGAGAAAATGGCACACATTGTGTAGAGGAAACAATACCCTCAGTAGTTGAACAGTATCTATCATTACTCTTTCATCAAAATCATTGTTCTTCACCAGCTCAGTCTTCTTAACATTCCTTGGGAGACTTTTGTTGCTCATGAGATTTTCAAAGGTCCACAGATCCCTTCACTAGTGCATTAAGAAGAAGGTGGGCCTTCTAGCCATGAAGAACCAAGGGAAGAGGTAAAGAAAACCAAAAATATTAAGGTTCCAGTGTATTCAACATATCAGAGAGGCACAAGGAGACTTTTTGTAGCTGCTAGGAAAGTGTTTGCTCCACAGGGTGTGGAATGGGCCTTGCCTTTGTCATCAGTCCATAGGCAAATGTTTGCTCCACAAGGTATGAAGGGGCTTTGCCTTCTACATCAACAAAATAGGTACAGGTTGAGCGGTTGAGCAAAGGCAAGGAAAAGGTGCAAGAGGAAGATCTTGGTGATGAGGAGGAAAGAGATTTTGACCTTATTGAGAATGAAGAGCCATAGTAGAACTTCACTCATCGTGGAAGTGGCATTATTGACTTAGAGGCTCAGGATGAAAACACCATAAAAGACGTCATCATTCAAGAAAGAGAAGCTGAAATAAAATCTTTGGCGGACAACTCAGAGAGAGCCAAGTTCATCATCAAATACTTAGAGCAGGAAAACAAAAAATTGAGTGACAAGCAAGTCCTCATGGAGCTGCATATGATCAAAGAAAATAGGCAAAGGGCTAAAGAGGCTCATGTCAAGCTTACTCCTATTGAGCAAGAGATTGAAAATGATAGGGAAACATGGCTTGAGAGAGCCAACATGCATCTTGAAAGACTAATTGAGAAGGCAAACAGGGATAAGAAGATGCTCCAACACATGGCCTACCATTACATGACCCACAACAAAATTTGTAAGATGAGAATTCGAAAGTTAAAGGCTAGGCTAAGGAGAGATTTGAAAGGAAAAAAGGAGCAAGATAGATTAAAGATGTTGGCTGAAGCCTCCCTATCCCATCAAAGTAGCTGATGGTGGTGCCCCATGCCAAATTTGGGCAAATTTTGGAAAGATTTTGCATTTTTGCAATTTTGTAATTTTAAACACAGAAATTTTACCTAGAAGCGGCGCTGCAGTTTTCCCTGGAGCATCAAACGGGGAAAAGGATTTCATATTTGGATTTAGGGGGATGAGGACACGCACCCTGGAAATTTTAAAAAGTTTTGGAGCAAATCTGGGTCACCAAAAGATCCAAAAACTACTAAAAATGACCTCTCTGCCTCTTTTTGGACACACAAAAGTAGTGTTGGGATATTCAAGTTTTGAGGGGGGAAATGACCTCCAAATTTAAAACTTCTAGGTGTTCTAGAAGCTAGACATCAAGACCTTTCCAATGAGCTTTCATGGGATCAATTTGGATGTGGAAATGCCTCCAAAAGTGACCTTAAAGTGGCACCACGCTCTTGGCTAGTGGCGTTGCGCTTTTGGCAGTTTTGCTCAGGAAGCCAAAATTCGCCTGTTTTGACTATGAATTTGATTTATCTCTCTTCATTTATGATTTCATTGATGTAATTGATGAAATGGCATTTAAATGTAATGGTAAAATAGTGTTAGAGGGTAGATTTATTAGTTAGAGGTGGTTTTGAGGCAAATGAATTAGTTTCCCTCCTTATAGAGGCAAGTTGTTTGACTGCCTATATTCTTGGTCCTTGTTTGGAAATGGTTGAAACAACCCATCTTCTCATGGATTCGACCCATGAAGTTTAGGATGAGTAGTTTAGATGTCTATATTATGTGTTTTCTTGGTCATTTGGTGAGGTTGGATAAACTTGGATGCTTTGAACAATATTGTACATCATTGTAAGCAGTTTGGCAAGGAAATTAAAAGGAGTTGCAGCTATTTTTATGGGATACTTGTGGTATGGTGCTTTTGCATAGTTTCTTATTTTTTTATTAGTTTTTCACATGTCTTATGTATGCCACAGTCTATTCAATACTTCTAAACTGAATGATATCAAGATTGATAAGTAGAATTCATTGTTTACAGTGCTCTGCCTTGGGAAACCATTCAGTATTCTATGTTTTCTGTTGTTTGAGAAGGATACATGATATTTACATGCCCTAATCAACTCCTCACCAGTCTTAGACATCCCACCTCACTAGATTTCAAGTGCCAAAGCCTATAACTACCTTGCCCCATAGAACACCCTGCATCCCGACCTAATTTCCAAGACCCAAATTGCCTAGCTCCATCTGATCCAGCATAAAACCAATAAAATCAAATCAAAACCCTAGAGCTACTATACCTAGCATAAAATATTGATTCATGATCCAGTCATTCTGACTGAGATTCATAAGAAGAGAGCCCTCTCTTGACTTGGTAGGGCTAGCTACCAGGTTAAGCTTCGTTTGTGGTTATCCTAGAATTGCCTTCCTTCAGCCTAAGGTCAATCTATGCTCTAACATAGTGGTGACCATACTGGGGAATGTAGTTTTATGCTCCTCAGTGAAATGTATCAAGTTTAGATCTTATTTTTGATGGTGGATAATGTTCAGATATCAGAAGACTAAAATCATTCACCTGGAGACTCCAAATCAGTTTCGAGATCAGATCCAAGGACTCCACTGGAGGATGAACCTGACCAGCAGAAACATGAAAGGACAATATGGAAAGATTAGGTATTCAAGTTGGAATTTCATCCAAGATGTTATGTTCTTTGTTATAAATTATTTCTTCTCTTTTCCTGAGAATGTCAAGAAGGCTTTACAAAGTATATTGTATTTGAGAAAAGATCCGAGACCTGCATTTGATTCTTTCCCTTTGAAGATTGTGAATACAAAATATTCACATGCCTTTGATCTTGATCATGAAACTTCTTTTGAATCTTATGATGATCATCTTCAAACTGATGAGCTTCAAGAGACCAAGATTTATTCTACACCTTCTGTACATATTCCTATACCTTGTAAAATTCCAGATAGATACAAGTCTCTGATTTTACCTCCTATATCCCATGCTTTCCCTAAAAATCATTACCTATATCTACCAAAATTTGATGGTGAATGTGATAACATCACTGCTGAGAGACATATACTAAATTTTGAGTCTTTTCTTGACCTTTTTGAAGTTGATGAAGAAGATGTCAGTATTAGGCTTTTTGCTCTTTCTTTGCAAGGCAAAGTCAAGAGTTGGTTCAAAACCCTGCCTGATGCGAGCATCTCAGATTTCTAGAAGTTCGTCAAAGTTTTCCTTGACAGGTGGGTAGTCAGACAGAACCCTTTCTTGATTCTAGAAGAGTATAACTTGTTGAAAAGACAGCGAGGGGATACAGTGCAACAATTTTCTACCAGGTTTAACCAAGTCTATTTTTCGATGTCGATTAATATAAGACCTCCTCTTGGATCCGTTCTCTTACACTACTTGGAAGCCTTTGATCCGGAAATGGAGTTTCAGCTGAGGGAAAGGAACCTTGCAACACTTGAAGAGATGCAGAATAGTGCAGTAGATGTAGAGGCTACTCTGCTGATCAGAAGGGAAAAATTGAAGGAAGAAGAGATGAAGAGCATAGATCCAGAAGAATTGACATCTTTAGAGGTAAAGCTCGAAATTTTGGTAAGTGCAGTGGAAGAGATGATGCAAAAGATCACCACAAGGAATGAGTATGATGTTCAAGATCATGGCTCACTAAGTGAAGAAAAACAAGTGGCTAATCCAAAACATTTTCTTTCTTATCCCAGTTGTCATAGATCTGATAATGATTGTTTTATAGATCAGCTTGCAGAATAGAGATCTGTTGATTGTATGCTTGATGATGTGTTTTATACTAATGATTTACCTAAGTTTGATCATTATGATGACAATTAGTTCTCCAAACAGAAGCTTGTCTTACAGACAAATCAGCAGTTGGTTTGTGGAAGGAGGAAGTTCACTTTCAGCAGCTCAAATAGAGTGATCAACCGATGCATATCAGCTATGGAAGTGAGGAGGAAAGTGCAGAAAATTCTGAAGTAAGTGAAGGATCTTTGCCTTTTTTTTTCTTCTTCATTTTAGTTCATCAGAGACAACTTTCATGCAATCAAAAATCAACTGTTGACAAGTTTTGATCTGGACTATCTTGAGGGCAATGAAATCCTTGTTCAAGACTTCTCATATCTAGATTTGCAGCCTTCGAATGCCATTGAATGTCCGGTTGCAGACGAAGACTTGGAAGCTGGAACATATGATCAAATGATGCAAGATGATTATGTACCATTCTATTTTGAGTCATTTCAGTTTTTGAAGGGAAATTTGCATAGTATATCTTCAAATGAGCAGCCTGTAGAAAATCATGTAATCTCATTGGAACCAATAGAAAATGGGTTGAAACAATCTTTTCAAGTTTTTCACGATCCAATAGCTGATGTGTTGGATGATATCTGCAGTCAAAGTCCTTCTCCATTAGCTAACTATTAGCTTGAAACAAGTATTGATACAAATTTGATCTGGTAGCTGGTTTCTTTGTCATTTTCAGCAGGAGTCTCATCACAAAGCTCAGATGAAAGTTTGCATTCATGGTATGAGGAGAAGAAAAGTAATCCATTGGATGAGCTAAGTCCTAGTGCACATGAATTTCAAGATCCTTATGTAGTGTTTTTGGAGTCTGATAGAGAATCCATATTATTTAATTTGGGAAAATTTGGATCTGTTTACAAGTTTTCATGGGAGTTGCCTTTTAGTAATTCTCTCTTGTTGTTCATATGAAATCACTTGCAAAGAATTCAAATAGCAGCTGGAATGCTTACTTGGTTGCATTGGTTGTTTCATTTCACCTGATCAGGTGATGAATGGAACAGTTAGAGTAGGTTTTATTGCATAAGCTTCATTTTGAGCATCTTTTCTAGTTCGTTAGTTGTGTTTTAGTATTGAGTCAATTTCAAGTCAGTTTGTGTATTTGAGTCATCACCATTCAGTCATGTAGTTCAAATTGTGTGTTTTGACCCCATTGCCCAATGGATAAGGCTACTAGGACTACGGTGTTCTTGGCACCTCCAAGGAGCCACCATCCCCATTAGAGCCAATGCTAGTGTCAGTGCCTTCACACTTCCATCAATGATCAAAATCTGCTCTTTTGCATTTCATAGTAGGCATTCCATTAGGTCATGGATTCACTGATGGTAGGGTTTACTTCCAATTTTTCCCTCATGATCTGTACTTGATGTTCCTCTTTCATATTTCAGTTATGGCTCATGATTTACTCTACAGTGTATTTCATTAGGTCTTAGGGTTTGGTCTCATTAGGTTTTAGGGTTCCATCATAGTCAAATTCAGTGACTACATGCCAATAATGATAAGCAAGAACATGAGGAGGCCAATAATGATTGGTAAAGCCAATTTATCATTTTGAAAGCCTAATGTAGTTCTCACCTCAAAACTAGTTTTGAGGTGAAAACAAAGTATTTTGTTTTTATCTTCATTTCTTATGTAATTTTATGTTTCCATATGTAATATTGGTTTCCAGCTGCTCCTAAGCATATAATTTTTCCAAAGCACCTACCACTACAAAAATCAAGTCATCATGAGCACCAATTCACCTACAAAAGCAAAAGAGAAACAAGCACTAAAACCCTAAATTCCTCCCTCACTGATCTAGGGTTGGCTATGGGAGCAGAGATATCTTTATAGAGGAGACATGAGAGATATCAGAAGGTATGAGGCCATTTCATATCATCAAACATCAAGTCTCCATCATTTGTCAAGAAGTCATTCCAAGGAACAAGCCATTCACCACACATAAGGGACGATTTTTCTTCAAACTGTGTTTTTGAGCAAGAAAAGATGAATTTGACAAAATTGAGAGAGGTTTTTGTCTATCATTGACTCAAGAAGAAACAACTCTTTCAGTTTTTACACAAGTTTCATGGTTTGGGAGAAATGTCGAAAACATCATTTGCCTCAAGAGGGTTGATGCACCTCTAGGTGACCATGGTAAAATCAATTTTTCTCCTAGATGAAATGACCAAATGACTTGGTTGATGCATCAACTGATAGACACAAATGGCTTTCCAATGAGATATCATGAGCTTAATTTGGAGTTGAGGAAGGCCTTCAAACGTTGACTGCAACATCACTATACATTTTGGCAGCCTCATTCTGCACATTTTGACCAGTCTTGGGAGATTGTAATTTTTCCAAGGCACATGAACTCTAAATTGAAACATTCAAGATTTTTTGGAAAGTAGACTTGACAAGATTTCCAACAAGCTATCCTGCACCAAATTTGGACGTCGGAAAGGCCTCCAAACGTTTCCTGCAAAAGGGCACTGTGCTCCTGGAAAACGCACTGTGCTTTTGGCTAGGTTCTGCGCTCCTGGCAATTTTTTGCAGTGTAAAATAACAAGGGTGCTGCGCTTCTACCCCAATGCTGTGCTCCTATAGGTGGCGCTGCACTTTGCCCATCAGAGCCCCAAATCACCTCAAATCACCAAATTCCACCAAATTTCTTCAAGTTTCCCTCTTTTGCAAGTAAGTACACTAATATCTCTTGTGGTCTAAGGTTTTTATATCAATTTTTTGTGGTTTTTCATCTCCAAAATCAAAACCCTAGTTTCTAGGGAAAACCCTAGTTTCTAGGGCAAACCCTAGTTTTTCTACAGTTTACCTCATGAACTAAAACCCTCATCTCTGCTATTGTTTTCCTACCCTATCCACTTCTTATTTCTCCCCAAATCCCCCTCACACATATATTTTTCCAAACTCCCTCATCCATACATTCTGCCCACTACATTCCTCCACACCATTTTCCATAACACTATCCATATATAACCATATTGTTCAAGCTAAAGGAAAACATGGACAAAGACAATGATTATGAGTATGAAGAAGAGACACTTAGTGACAACTCCATGGAGAGACATAGATAACAAAGGAAACCTCATAAAGGAGGAAGAATCATCAGAGAGGAGCCCACTAGTTTGAGGGAATTACAGGCTTGCCCACTTGTAGCTTCTTGTCTCAGACATCAAGCATGTTTTGAATTTTGTGAAATAGTGGAAAGAGTTCAATTTCCACATGAGTTGGCTAGACTTTTTGTGACTCATCTACATAACAACGAGGTGACACTTGTCGGAGTAACCTTTACAATATCACCAGCTGTCATTTCATAGGCCTCTAGAATTCCTAATGTGGGTGAAAAATTGTACAAGGGTCACAATCTTGATGAGGATTACTACGAGCCCTATATCAAGGCTAAATACAGAAATCAAGTGAAGAGGTTATTCCCCTTTAAGTTTTTGGAAAATAGGTATGTTCCTTTGATGAGGATTATTATCAAGTACTTCACTTGTGGGGGTAGGTTCTCCCTATTGTATGCCTATCATATTAGACTCTTCATGCATTTCACTAGAGTAAAGATGTTGAATCTCCCTTACTTCATGTTTAGAAACATTGAGAAAATGGCACACATTGTGTAGAGGAAACCATACCCTCAACAGTTGAACAATATCTATCATTACTCTTTGATCAAAATCATTGTTCTTCACTAGCTCAGTCTTCTTAACATTCCTTGGGAGACTTTTATTGCTCATGAGATTTTCAAAGGTCCACAGATCCCTTCACCAGTGCATCAAGAAGAAGGTGGGCCTTCTAGCCATGAAGAACCAAGGGAAGAGGTCAAGGAAACCAAAACTGTTGAGGTGCCAGTGTATTTAACATATTAGAGAGGCACAAGGAGACTTTTTGTAGCTGCTAGGGAAGTGTTTGCTCCACAGGGTGTGGAAAGGGCCTTGCCTTCATCATCAGTCCACAAGCAAATATTTGCTCCACAAGGTGTGGAAGGGGCTTTGCCTTCTACATCAACAAAACAGGTACAGGTTAAGCGGTTGAACAAAGGCAAGGAAAAGGTGCAAGAGGAAGATCTTGGTGATGAGGAGGAAAGAGACTTTGACCTTATTGAGCATGAGGAGCCACAACAACACTTCACTCATCATGGAAGTGGCATTATTGACTTGGAGGCTCAGGATGAAAACACCATCAAATACCTCAACATTCAAGAAAGAGAAGCTGGAATACAATCTTTGGCAGACAACTCAGAGAGAGCCAAGTTCATCATCAAATATTTAGAGTAGGAAAACAAACAATTGAGTGACAAGCAAGTCCTCATGGAGCTGCAAATGATCAAAGCAGACAAGCAAATGACTAAAGAGGCTCATGTCAAGTTTACTCCTACTGAGAAAGAGATTGAAAATTATAGGGAAACATGGCTTGAGAGGGTCAACATACATCTTGAAAGACTAATTGAGAAGGCAAACTGGGATAAGAAGATGCTCTGACACATGGCCTACCATTACATGACCCGCAACAAAATTTTAAGATGAGAATTCGAAAGTTAAAGGCTAGGCTAAGGAGAGCTTTGAAAGGCAAAAAGGAGCAAGATAGATTAAAGATGTTGGCTGAAGCCTCCCTAGCCCACCAAAGTAGCTAATGGTGGTTTCCCATGCCAAATTTGGGCCAATTTTGGAAAGTTTTTGCATTTTTGCAATTTTGTAATTTTAAACACAGAAATTTTGCCCAGAAGTGCAACGCCACCGGCGTTGCGCTTTTCCCTGGAGCATCAGATGGGGAAAAGGTTTGAATATTTGGATTTAGGGGGATGAGGACATGTACCCTGGAAATTTTTAGAAGTTTTGGAGCAAATATTGGTCACCAAAAGGTCCAAAAACTACTAAAACATGACCTCTCTGCCTCTTTTTGGACACACAGAAGGAGTCTTGGGATATTCAAGTTTTGAGTGGGAAATGACCTCCAAATTTACAAATTCTAGGTGTTTCAGAAACTAGACTTGAATACATTTCCAATGAGATATCATGGAATCAATTTGGATGCCAGGAAGGCCTCCAAAAGTGACCTGAAAGTGGCGCTGCGCTTTTGGCAGTTTTGCTCAGGAAGCCAAAATTCACCTTTGACTATGAATTTGATTTCTCTCTCCTTATTGATGATTTCACTGATGTAATTGATGACATGGCATGTAAATGTAATGGTAAAATAGTATTAGAGGGTATATTCATTAGTTAGAGGTGGTTTTGAGGCAAATGAATCAGTTTCCCTACTTATAGAGGCAAGTTCTTTGACTACCTATATTCTTGGTCCTTGTTTGGAAATGGTTGAAACAATCCCTCTTCTCATGGATTCGACCCCTGAAGTTCAGGATGACTAGTTTAGATGCCTATATTATGTGTTTTCTTGGTCAATTGGTGAGGTTGGATACACCTAGATGCTTTGAACAATATTGTACATCATTGTAAGCAGTTTAGCAAGGAAATCAAAATGAGTTGCAGCTATTTTTATGGGATACTTGTGGTCTGGTGCTTTTGCATAGTTTCTTCTTTCGTTATTAGTTTTTCAAAAGTTTTATGTATGCCACAATCTATTCACTGCTTCTAAACTTAATGATATCAAGATATATAGGTAGAATTCATTGTTTACAGTGCTCTACCTTGGGAAACCATTCAATATTCTATGTTTTCTGCTGTTTGAGAAGCATACATGATCTTTACATGCCCTTCTTAGCTCCTCACCAGTCTTAGACATCCCACCTCACTAGATTTCAAGTGCCAAAGCCTATACCTACCTTTCCCCATAGAACGCCCTGCATCTCGAACTAATTTCCCAGTCCCAAATTGCCTAGCTCCATCTGATCCAGCACAAAACCAACAAAATCAAATAAAAACCCTAGAGCTACTATACCTAGCATAAAATCTTGATTCATGATCCAATCATTCTAACCAAGATTCATAAGGAGAGAGCCCTCTCCCAACCTAGTAGGGTTAGCTACCAGGTTAAGCTTGGTTTGTGGTTATCCTAGAATTGCCTTCCTTCACCCTGAGGTCAATCTAGGTTCTAATATAGTGGTGACCATACTTGGGAACGTAGTTTTATGTTCCTCGGTGAAATGTATCAAGTTTATATCTGATTGTTGATGGTGGACAATGATCAGACATCGGAAGGCTGAAATCATTCACCTAGCAACTCCAAATCAGTTTCGAGATCAGATCCAAGGACTCCACTGGAGGATGAACCTGACCAGAGGAAACATGAAAGGACAATATGGAAAGATCAGGTATTGAAGTTGGAATTTCAGCCAAGACGTTAGGTTCTTTGTTATAAATTATTTCTTCTCTTTTCCTGAGAATTTCAAGAAGGCTTTACAAAGTATATTGTATTTGAGAAAAGATCCTAGACTTGCATTTGATTCTTTCCCTTTGAAGATTGTGAATATAAAATATTCACATGCCTTTGATCTTGATCAAGACACTTCTTTCAAATCTTATGATGACCGTCTTCAAACTGATGAGCTTCAAGAGACCAAGACTGATTCTACACCTTCTGTACATATTCCTATACCTTGTAAAATTCCAGATAGATACAAGCCTCTGATTTTACCTCCTATATGCCATGCTTTCCCTAAAAATCATTACCTATATCTACCAAGATTTGATGGTGAATGTGATAACATCACAGCTGAGAGACATGTACTTAATTTTGAGTCTTTTCATGACCTTTTTGAAGTTGATGAAGAAGATGTCAGTATTTGGCTTTTTGTTCTTTCTTTGCAAGGCAAAGTCAAGAGTTGGTTCAAAACCCTGCATGATGCGAGCAAATCAGATTTCCAGTAGTTCGTCAAAGTTTTCCTCAACAGGTGTGTGTTCAGACATAACCCTTTCTTGATTCTAGAAGAGTATAACTAGCTGCAAAGACAGCCAGGGGAGACAGTGCAACAGTTTTCTACCAGGTTTAACCAAGTCTATTTTTCGAAGATGGTTAATATAAGACCTCATCCTAGATCCGCTCTCTTACACTACTTGGAAGCCTTTGATCTAGAAATGGAGTTTCAGCTGAGGGAAAGAAACCTTGCAACACTTGAAGAGATGCAGAATAGTGCAGTAGATGTAGAGGCTAATCTACTGATCAGAAGGGAAAAATTTAAGGAAGAAGAGATGAAGAGCATAGATCTAGAAGAATCGACATCTTTAGAGGTAAAGCTTGACATTTTGGTAAGTGCAGTGGAAGAGATGATGCAAAATATCACCACAAGGAATGAGTATGATGTTCAAGATCATGGCTCACTAAGTGAAGAAAAACAAGTGGCTGATCCAAAAAATTTTCTTTCTTATCCCAGTTGTCATAGATCTGATAATGATTGTTTTATAGATCAA
Source organism: Pinus taeda (assembly GCA_000404065.3). Taxonomy (NCBI): domain Eukaryota; kingdom Viridiplantae; phylum Streptophyta; class Pinopsida; order Pinales; family Pinaceae; genus Pinus; species Pinus taeda. The sequence goes on along the minus strand of APFE030318198.1, from coordinate 18,414 downwards.
GTTGCAGAAGAGAGATCTGTTGATATGAAATGTATGCTTGATGATGTGTTTTATACTGATCATTTCCCTAAGTTTGATCAGTATGATGATGATTATTTTATCCAAACAGAAGCTTGTCTTGCAGACAAATCAACAGCTGGTTTGTGGAAGGAGGAAGTTCACTTTCAATAGCTCGAATACAGTGATCAACTGATGCATATCAGCTATGGAAGTGAGGAGGAAAGTGCAGAAAATTCTGAAGTAAGTGAAGGATCTTTGCCTTTTTTTTTCTTCATTTCAGTTCATCAGAGACAACTTTCATGCAATCAGAAATCAACTGTCGACAAGCTTTGATCTGGACTATCTTGAGGGCAATGAAATCCTTGTTCAAGACTTCTCATATCTAGATTTGCAGCCTCCGAATGACATTGAATGTTCGGTTGCAGATGAAGACTTGGAAGCTAGAACATATGATCAAATGATGCAAGATGATTCTGTACCATTCTGTTTTGAGTCATTTCAGTTTTTGAAGGGAAATTTGCATAGTATATCTTCAAATGAGAAGCATGTAGAAAATCATGTAATCTCATTGGAACTAATAGAAAATGGGTTGCAACAGTCTTTTCAAGTTTTTCACGATCCAATAGCTGATGTGTTGGATGATATCTACAGTCAAAGTCCTTCTCCATTAGTTAACTATGAGCTTGAAACAAGTATTGATACAAATTTGATTTGGCAGCTGGTTTCTTTGTCATTTTCAGGAGTCTCGTCACAAAGCTTAGATGAAAGTTTGCATTCATGGTATGAGGAGAAGAAAATTAATCCATTGAATGAGCTAAGTCCCAGTGCACATGAATTTCAAGATCCTTATGTAGTATTTTTGGATTCTGATAGAGAATCCATATTATTCAATCTGGGAAAATTTGGATCTATTTACAAGTTTTCATGGGAGTAGCCTTTCAGTAGTTCTCTCTTGCTGTTCATATGAAAGCACTTGCAGAGAATTCAAATGGAAGCCAAAATGCTTACTTGGTTGCATTGGTTGTTTCATTTCACCTGATCAGGTGATGAATGGAACAGTTAGAGTAGGTTTTATTGGATAAGCTTCATTTTGAGAATCTTTTCCAGTTTGTTAGTTGTGTTTTAGTATTGGGTCAGTTTGTGTATTTGAGTCATCAGTATTGAATCATGTAGTTAAAATTGAGGGTTTTGACCCCATTACATAATGGATAAGGCTATTAGGTCTACAGTGTTCTTGGCACCTCCAAGGAGCTACCATCCCCATTGGAGCCATTGTTAGTGTCAGTGCGTTCACACTTGTTTCCAGGAAAACTAGTGTCTTTTCAATCTGCTAGTCCCACTAAGATGGGTAGCAATCTTAGAAACGAACAATCAAAGCACTTTGCGATTTCCTTTATATATGATAGATAAGAGAGAAGCAAAGAGGGCCAACCTGGTTCTTCCGCTTGACTCCTTGCTTGATTTCTCTCTCCCTTGATGGAACTTGCAACCCTTATCCTACTTGTCCCACTTCAGAGAATACCTGTAGAGACAAAGTAACAAAACACCATCAAAGCATATCGATCTATAATATCATAAACAATGCAGAATCATAAATACATTGACCATACAATTGCTTTCACAAATAACAAGATTCACAAATACACGATTATATGGAGGAAAACTCAAAGAACTCTATTAATAGTAGAAGAGAGGATTACAACCCAGTTGTCTGATCCAGCATCATCCTCCCAACATGAAAGCCCTCTTCACTTCATGAAAAGCAAGATAATCCAACAATACAATGTCTCTTCTCAAAGAGAAATCATCAGCACTTCCTTACAGATTACAAAATTCTAGCCCTTAGATCTCTCAGATGAGGGATCCATATATAGATGTCTTGCAAGGGTGTGAGTCAGCTCTGGGTTTCTGATTAGTGTCATTCCACGAATAGTTCTTGGTTCCACTTGGAGATTTCTATGATCTCTTACTCATCCCTGGGCGAATTCAAAGAGTCAAGTGTCATATGACAAGTTTCTAGAAGATTCCTTGGGCATCCACTTAGCAAACTATCTCTGCCATTTGTCTATTCTCTCTCATCGCGCCCCACAGAAGGCTCTTTCAGTATGCATCACACCTTGACCATGGAGTAGTCAGTATGGTCCAGTTTTGGCCAGTTCTAAGTGGTTTTTAAGGTGGAACTTCTGGGAAATGATGTAATCAGTTGACCATGATCCTTTAGGGTACAAAACAACACTTTTAGGGGTTAAAGAGCCCTTGGTTTATCGACATATATGATTGGGGTTGCAGTGCCCAAATATGTCTATAACAGTTGCCCCCTAAAGCATGAGGTCGTAAATCTTCTGATGTCAGGTGAAATGCTTTATCATGAGGATTCGAGGTATTCGAACTGGAAGGTGACCTGTATAAAATAAAATAGAATACATCATCATCATTTTATTATCATGATATAGCTGAGGTGGGCATTCCCATGCTCAGCTTTATAAATTCATTTTCATGTACATAGGATAGATAATTGTTTGCTGTTGTAGACTGGTGATTCTTTTTATGTAGAGTCATCATCCCTTAGCTTAGATGATCATCTGTACAGCTTCTCTGTACATTTGATGTCTTTATTTTCTTGAATATATCACAGCTTGGATGGATGAAACTAGATCCGGGGTCTTCAAACTTGTTCAATCTTCACTTGATGTACAAGTCGATCCATGTGAAAAGATGTTCTGGAACCGAACATGGAAAGACATTGCTTGATTACCAGCCAATGATGTAAGCTGTTAACATGCACGAGAGGAATCACTGATAATGATAATGACCCTCAAGGTACTATGGTACAATTCACGTGGTGTGAATATATGAGTCGATGTCGAACACCACGAAAAATATTTCGGTTGAAGGTCATTGATGTGAACTTGTCGCCGGAAGTGAGAAACTTGCCATTGAGGCATGCAAGCTTCAAAGTACTGAAAAGGTTGTTTCTAAGTCAACCTCTTGGATAATGATTTGATGTTGACAATAAGTGACTCACCGTAGGAGGGCCTTGATGTATCCCACATCTACGACACGAAACGAAGTAAATGATTTTTTGGAGGTGAAAATGATCTGATGATACAAGGTTCAGGAATGGCGGTCATGAAAAATGGAGAGTGAAGGTATTGTAGTGGATGAGGCATTAGCTGGGTAGTGAATTCTCTGAATGACTTCTCTTGAACATGTCAGCGACACTGATATGGATTGGTGGTGTTAACCCCAAAAGGTGGATGGTATGGAGGACCAATGGTGATATGACCGGTGAACGGAATAGCCCAACCCGACTCAATCATGGTGATGGAGTGAAAGTGTCATGTTTAAGAGCGACCTGCTACGAATAAAATTCTTCAAGTTTTCTTCCCTTTTTCCCCGGTCATTGCTAACTAGTACATCTTTATTTTTGTCAAGCTTGAGGAGGATAACATATGCTTGTTATATAATTTGCCCTTCGGGCAAACCTGTCTCTATGTTTTAGTGAGCCTAGTGACAGTGAAACTCGTTCTTGTCTGGGCAGACACATTTGTCGCTATCGTTTTAACGAGTTTAACAACAGAGACAACTAGGTCCTTTTCATGTTTAGAGAGTTTGAAAAGGGATGAAAATTAAACTTCAGTGGTCCTTTTTCATAGCATAATCCCTTAAGTTCGAAAAAGCATAAAATAATATGAAAGGGATGACTTTTCGATTGCTTTAGCAAGCCGAAAAGACAAGCGCTCGATCTTTTTGTTTGATAATCCCTTAGGTCACAAAATATTAAAATACAGGAGGGATGGCACTTCCCTTTACTTTAAGGAGCTGGAAATGCCAATAGCTCGACAATCTTTTCATATTTAACGAGTCTAAAAAGAGCTTAAAAGAGACTCGTTTTTGAGGAACGAGTGGTGTTTTCGGGTAGCAACTAGTTCCAGGTAAGTTTGGAACTTCTCAAAGCATGGTAGTGTGAAGAGGGTGGCTAACAGAACCACTCGTCGCAACTATTCCTCAAAAAGGGTAAACAATCAAGTGGAAGCATATGATCGGCCAGAAAAATGGAGGTGATGGAAGAGCACAACCAAGGTTCAAAAGGCTAATAACATGGCAATCACAGAGGTCGTTTACTGAAGGTGGATTCATTTTTTTGTGAGCTTAAATCAGAAGAAACTATGCTCAGTGGCGGGTTTATTTTTTAACGAGCTTGAACCTTACAAAAACATTTCTCATAAAATGAAATTGGAAGAGGTTTACATGCCCCCAGCATGATGAAAAGGAGAGTCTCCTGTAACCATATGGAAACTACTGAGGTTAGGTAGGATGGTTTCTTCCACAGAATAGACAAAACACTTCCTTAGCTTCGTCCACAGAATAGACAAAGGTGCATGCCCCCTAACCTTCATTGCATTCACCATATTACTCATGGCAATTAGGTGGATGGAATGATTAAGGATGATTAAGGTCGCTTGAATAATCTTCATTGTTACCTTGAAGATGGGAACGATGGTGGTAATCTTCCCACAGCGCCTTTCCTATCATCATCGACTAGATGATTCCTTCGTCTGTAGAATGTATACGAGACCAAGGATTGGAAGAGGTACCATACTCTAGAGACCTATCTATCCAAACACTCAATGAGTGTTGATTTGGTTTTGCCGCCCAGGCCCAGAAAATTGATTGCTACAAAATTTCTATGGGGCTTGGGGGTAACACCTGGCGATGATCCATATTATCAAAATGTTCATAATTCTTCTTAATCTTTGATGATGTAGAAGATATCATATGACAGGTTTCCACCGTGGCCGCTTCCGCCAGATTACTCGGAGGCGGGAGGGCAAAAGTACCCATTAAGGCAGGGTCTTTTAGGAGACCTACTCCGACATTTTGAAGCAATTGAGAGCTTTCATGGATCATTGGAATGCTTCTAGTAGCTTGTGAACAGTTGGGGAAAAAGGTTAGTTGGTCAACGATTGTAATTCTGCCTTAGAAGGGAAATGCAACCTTTCTAAAATATGTTGACACAACAGCAGCCATAGCATAAATCCAGGGCCTTCCTAGCAAGATATTGTAGTCAAGGTTTCCATCAATGACCTGGACTTCAATTTCTACTATTTTGCCCCCCAGTTCAACTTGCAAGTTACTTAATATCCCATACGGCATGTATGTTCTTCCATCGAACACCTTTAACGTTGTTGATGATCGTGACAAAGGTGGTAAGCCTAAAGTTTTCTAGCAACTCATTGACATAATACAAAGGTGGTGAGCCTAAAGTTTTCCAGCAACTCATTGACATAATACAGGTAGATGCCCCCTCATCAATGATTGTTCGATGAACAGTTTTGTTGAGGGTTTTTACCTATATAAGGAAAGCGAGTTGGGCCAATAATTGAGGTTCATATCCTTTATGGTTAAAGGCCACAAGATTGGAATCCGTTGGGTCAATCCCACCTATTGCTGATAACAAAGCCTGTTTTTGGGAGGGGCAATTCTGTTGTACTTCAAGTGTCGACATAGCGGATGGCGATTGAGCCAAATCCTCCACTATATTATAATTTTGTGCTACTTGAGAACGAGGATTAAATGTTGATTTATATACTACTCCCTTTGGCGGCTTTATAGTTAGTTCAGGAATGATGGGTAGCACAACTTCTGACAAAGTTGTTGTCGAACTATTGGGTTGATCTATAGCCTTGTTGTTTGACATCTGTGGATTCCCATAATCTTTATTCCTCGTCGATATCAAAGCATCATTTTACTGTTTCAAGATGGATAACATAAGCACTTGCGATGGGGAAGCATGATCAATAACAACCAGATTTGTTTCTGGGTTTGGAAACGGATCAGTCAATACTGCTGAGGTACTTCAAGTTTTTAAAAAAAAATTAACCTCAGCTCGATGTGGACAATTTTTCATATAATGGTCCTCATTACATATGAAACATGGTTGATTAGGTTTCTTTTTCCTAGCAGGGTTTCCAAAAGGTTTCTCGGGAGTTGAATCTTCCTGTTTCTTCTTTTTGTTTTTCCCTTTCTTCTTGCCCCCTGGTTGCTTTGGTTCTTTGCCCTTGTTGGATGACACGGCATTAACCTCCGAGGCAGGAAGTTTGACATTTTCTTTTTGACTAGAAACCGCAAGGGCCTTACTTGATGAAGCCTTTGTGGTTTGCGTACTCGAGGTACCAATCACACCATCACTGGCATGAGAGTCCCTGTTTGATTTAGGAGGGGGAGGAATGGAAAATTCTGGTCTAGGAGCATCAGGAATTTTGTCGTAGAGCATGCCAGACTGAGTATAGATCAAGTCTAAATATTTTGCATGAGCAATAACTTGCTCTTCAGTGACAACTCCTCCCTTTGCCACATCTTCAATAATTGAAGGCAATAAGGACTTAATAAACCATTCAGCTAGGAGCTGATCAGGAACATACATCTTTACCATTCGACGATGACGTTGCCACTCATGGATATGATCAGATATGTGAGTGGCTGTTGTTTGTTTAAAGTTGGTAAGGAGTTCCGTTCCCATTTTGTACCTTATGGGTAACTGAAAATGGGTTAAAAAGGTAGTGGCAAGGCCGCTGAAGTTATGAAATGAAGCTCTAGGAAATTCAATGTACCATTTCACTACTAGACCAGTTAGCGTTCGCTGAAAAAGGTGAAGCCTAATTGAATCATCATTGAGGGTGTTAGATGAACACCACAAATGAAAAGTCATTACGTGATTCGATGGATCTTCATGTGGATTTCCATTGAATTTAGGAATATCGGAAGGAAGTTTATGAGGAATCGCTGGCCACCAAGGGGCGTAAGCAATTGGATCATTTGTTAACCAGTTCAAATCTAGTAATTCTAGAGTTGCTACAAAAGGCAACTGTTGATTCAGGATTGGCGAAGCATACCCAAGATAAGATGGGATCGTCTGAGCAATAGGTCTTTGCATACCAACATAATGTATCTGATGTTGATAACTTTGATAAGGTTGATGGGCATAACCATTATAGTATGGTTGTTGATAACCGTTTTGAAAGTGCGGTTGCCCATTACCTACAAAGCCTAGTTGCTCAGGTCCTCGGTAAGCTTGCTGGAATTGCGGTTGTTGATATTGTACCAGCCATGGTTGTTGGACCATTTGCTGTTGCCCAATACTGGATGATTGACCAAGATGCAGAGTGATAGTACCCATTTGAGTCTGAGTCGTTCTAGTTAAGGAAGGACTAATCTGAGGTTGTGATTGAGTCGTAGGGACAAGAGGCTGTTGTATTGCAACTTGAGAGACTTGAGGTTGACATACAACAGGCTGCGCTTGTATTTGTGACACAATCATAAGAGTAGGTGTAGTGGTAATATTCGACACAGGTTGAGCTGGTTGCATTGAATATACAACTCTTGGCTGTTGAGGCAGTATTGGTATCCAACCGCTGGATGTAATTCTAGTTTGACCTGAATTTTGTTGTGAACTCTCACATGGTTGTTCTCCAAGAGGGAAAAATGAAAAGGCATACTACCCCCCATATGGTGACAATCCAGTGCTCAAAGGATGGATCGACCTTTGAAGACTGGGTTGCCCAAATTGAAACTAGTATGCAGGATCAATTTGCTGAGTTTCAACATAAGAAATGCCAGATAGGATTCCGGATGAACAAGTAGGAACAGACCATGTCGTCGAAACAGTCCTTGGGTGGACACCATCTAGTGATTGATAACTAGTTAGGATAGATTGTATACCAGCAAACATCATCGGAGTGGCAGCAGGAAGTTCTGTTGTGGTTGTGTCAGATAACACAGTCCTAGATGTTGATGGTTGCTCAGACATATTTAGTCTATCCAAAAGATTTCGTAGCGATTCGACAGGAACTTGCGATGAAGGATGATTAAAAGAACTAACTTCAGGAGTAGAAGGGTACAAGTGGATCCCAGTTCCAAAATGCAATGGGGTACTAGATGGAAGATCCTCTACAACCTCTTCTATAGCAATCAGTCCAGGTGGAAGAGGCAAACCATGAGGTCCGTAAAATAATTCTGGAGCCGAAGAATGTTAGAAAATTATATATTACGGAGCAATGGAACACATAAAATATTGCAGAAATATAAACACAGAAAATGCACAAAACAAGAGAGACACAGATATACATGGTTCACCCAGTTTGGGCTACGTCCACCTCGAATAGCCAGTCCTTCCTTTCTATTATCCAGCAAAATGAAGAGACACAACCTACAACAAAGCCGCTGTAATATCCTATGTTTTCTCTCACAGTCTCACCTCTCTGTTTCTCGCTCACACACAGAATACACATCTATATCGCCGCCTCAAATACAATACCCTCATACAAAGAGAGGGGTTGCCTTCTAGGCAAAAAACCCTAAACTAAACATAAGTTCTACCGTCAGATCATCCGCCTAATGAACGGCTCAGATTGACTAGAAATTACTATACTTTTACAAGGCAAATTTACATCTGTTTTTAGCTTCGGGGGCGCTGCCCCCGAACCCCCGCGTGGAGGGGTGTACAAAACTTCCTGGGGTATACATCTGGCTGAAACAAAGACCTCTAAACAATCATGCTCCACACACAACAAAGAAGGTATAACTTCTACAGTGACAGATACTGGAGGGGTGACACCTTTTGAATTCTGGAATTCAACTTCTAGATGTTCAGGTAAGTGAACTTCAGTTTCTGGATCAGCTCTAGATGGAGCTGTTTCAGGTATAGAAGTTTCTACTATTACAATAGGATCAGTTCTAATGTCCTCTTGTAACTGCGGAAATTCTTCTGTAAAGGAAAATGTATTGGAAATGATCGGACCAACTCTAGTCTCTGATGATGTTGAAACACAAATTTCAAATAAACTAGGAGAGGTGGACTCAGTTAAGCGAGGCCGTTTTGCCCGGAATGGTTTCATTTTCGGAGTTAAAGACCGTTGACTCATTAGCCTCCACAAATGATGGGGTTTTGATTGACTTTCTTCCACGATTGCGGATTACTTGATCAACTCAAAATTAAAAGGGGAAAATGTTATTCAAATTAAGTAAATTTTAATGACACTTTGACACAACTTTTCTTCTTCAATTTTTAAGAGTCGAGAAAAAGCTAAAGATGGCTCTAGTCACCTTTGATTTTTAATGAGACTAAAGTGACAAGTGCTCAGATGGAGCTTTTCTTTTAAGGAATCGAAAAAGAATGAAAGTGACTACTCTGGAAATCTAGATAGAGGGATTACCAAACCAATTGTAAAACTGCAAAATACACCTTGGTGGTAAATTAAAGAGAAATTACCAAGGACTTATGTACGACAGTTAATCTTCTCAAATGCTGTGTTCAGTGCATTGCAATCGATAGGGTAGCAGACACGGCTTCCTAAAGATAAAGGATATCAGCCTATTGTGGTCTCCAAATATATACTCGACGGTACAGGGAGCACAAGTCCGTACTAGCACTTGTCGTATCAAAGAGGAGGAGTCACCCAACCTTCGATGAAAATGATAGTTACTAGGTTTTACAACGCTGGAATACATCTCTAGCCTAGACTTCTAGATGTGTTGCGTTAGGTTCCAAAGCATTGTTTTTTTATGTTCATTGAGATTTATTTTAGAGTTGATCTTGCTTAGAAGTTTACCTTTCAAGGTTCACCACGTGATGTAGGTGTAAAATTCCTAAATATGCAATCTAAAATGATAAACAATCATTTATTTTCTTTTAGTAATGAAAATCCTAGCTACTAAGGAAAGAAGAGTATGATTCTTTCAACAGAGAGCAAAAAGTACACACTAAATGCACTTTTCCTAAATCATTTTTCGCATACAGTCTAAATGCAAATGCAAATGCATGTATTTGTTTTTCGTTTCCTTAATGTAAGAATGTCAAAAAGGAAAACTAAGTACAGATCTGAACTATTTTCTTCAAAGCAACATTTCGACATTTTCTTTTCAAAATGAAAGGAAGACTAAAATGACACTTTTCGATTTCGAATAGAAAACTACTTCCGACACTTCAAATATTAACAACTCAAATCAAATACAATGGTGAAAGTACAATCGACTATCTATAAGAGGAAGACTTTACGACACTCTTCTTTTTGACTCAAAATGACAGTTACGACACTTGTTTGCATCAAAAACAACAGTTCGATTAAGCTACTTTTGACAAAGAAGGAATGTAAATTATGGACAAATACATAAAAACATTTACAAATCCCTATAAATGGAGGCTGAATAATGTAAAGGAAAGAGGCTTCAACAATGAGATACTGATCATGAGTAGCAAAACTACTAAATAGAGCTGAAAACAAGGAGGAAAAAACCAAATTTCAAAGAGAGAAATAGTATCACTCAGTCATCACACCTATCCTTAAGGCAAACAGGCATGCATCTCACCTGCAACACATGGGAGGTGTGATGCATAAAGGCTGCTAGTTATAGACAGTGTGATGGGCCAGAGAGTGAAACTGAGTTTGGTTATTGCTCAAAATTTGCAGCTAAGTCCAGTGATTTAGGCTGAGCTATGATAGATAGTAAAAGCAAAGTACAGGGGTATGATCTTAAGAGGTTATTGAACTACCAAAAGGACATTTAGGATGCTTGTAAGTCAAATGTTTAGTTCATAAACCAACCCAGAGATTGACTGAAGTAGCATTCATCTACTTTGTAGTTGCATAGAAAAAGCAGTTCGAAGGCTACCTGGCTAACTTTAGGCTCCGTCTGTAGCTTATAAAGCAAACAACAATAACAAACAAACAAAATATTCGTTCCCCAGTGGAGTCGTCATTTTGTTTCTAGGAAAACTAGTGTCTTTTCAATCTGCTAGTCCCACTAAGACGTGTAGCAATCTTAGAAACAAACAATCAAAGCACTTTGCGATTTCCTTTGTATATGATAGATAAGAGAGAAGCAAAGGGGGCCAACCTAGATCTTCTGCTTGACTCCTTGCTTGATTTCTTTCTCCCTTGATGGAACTTGCAACTCTTCTCCTACTTGTCCCGCTTCAGAGAATACCTGTAGAGACAAAGTAACAAAATACCTTCAAAGCATCTCGATCTATAATATCATAAACAATGCAAAATCAGAAATACATTGACCATACAATTGCATTCAAAAACAACAAGATTCACAAATACATGATTATATGGAGGAAAACTCAAAGAACTTTATTAATAGTAGAAGAGAGGATTACAACCTAGCTGTCTGATCCAACATCATCCTCCCAACATGAAAGCCCTCTTCACCTCATGAAAAGCAAGATCACCCAACAATACAATGTCTCTTCTCAAAGAGAAACCAATAGCACTTCCTTACAGATTACAAAATTCTAGCCCTTAGATCTCTCAGATGAGGGATCCATATATAGATGTCTTGGAAGGGTGTGAGTTAGCTCTGGGTTTTTGATTAGTGTCATTCCACTGATAGTTCTAGGTTCCACTTGGAGATTTCTTTGATATCTTACTCATCCCTAGACGAATTCAGAGAGGCAAGTGTCATATGAGAAGTTTCTAGAAGATTCCTTGGGAATCCACTTAGCAAACTATCTCTGCCATTTGTCTATTCTCACTCATCGCACCCCACAAAAGGCTCTTTCAGTATGCATCGCTCCTGGCTAGTGTAGCAGCCAGTATGCATTGCACCTTGACTAATGAGTAGTTAGTATGGTCTAGTTTTGGCCAGTTCTGAGTGGTTTTTCAGATGGAACTTTTTGGAAATGATGTAATTAGTTGACCATGATCCTTTAGGGTATGAAACAACACTTTAAGGGGTTAAATAACCCTTGGTTTATTGACATATATGATTGGGGTTGCAGTGCCCAAATATGTCTATAACAACACTTCCATCAGTGATCAAAATATGCTCTTTTGCATTTCATAACAGGCATTCCATTAGGTCATGGATTCATTGATGGTAGGGTTTACTTCCAATTTTTCCCTCATGATCTGTATTTGCTGGTCCTCTTTCATATTTCAGTTATGGGTCATGATTTACTCTGCAATGTATTTCATTAGGTCTTGGCGTTTGGTCTCATTAGGTTTTAGGGTTCCATCATAGTCAAGTTCAGTGATTACATGCCAATAATGATCAGCAAGAACATGAGGAGGCCAATACTGATTGGTAAAGCCAATTTATCATTTTGAAAGCCTAATGTAGTTCTCACCTCAAAACTAGTTTTGAGGTGAAAACAAATTATTTTGTTTTTATCTTCATTTCTTATGTAATTTTATGTTTCCATATGTAATATTGGTTCCCAGCTGCTCCTAAGCATCTAATGATGTTTCCAAAGCACCTGCCACTGCAAAAATCAAGTCATCATGAGCACCAATTCACCTGCAAAAGCTAAAGAGAAATAAGCACTAAAACCCTAAATTCCTCTCCCACTTAGCTAGGGTTGGCTATGGGAGGAGAGATATCTGAGCAGAGGAGACATGAGAGATATCAAAATGTATGAGGCCATTTCATATCATCAAACATTAGGTCTTCATCATTTGTCGAGCAGTCATTCCAAGGAACAAGCCATTCACCACACATAAGGGACAATTTTTCTTCAAACTGTATTTCTGAGCACGAAAAGATGAATTTGACAAAAGTGAGAGAGGTTTCTGTCTACCATTGACTCAAGAAAAAAAACCTCTTTCAGTTTTTACACAGGTTTCATGGTTTGGGATAAATGTCGAAAACATCATTTGCTTGAGGAGGGTTGATGGACCTCTAGGTGACCTTGGTAAAATCAATTTTTCTCCTAGATTAAATGACTAAATGACTTTCTTGATGAGTCAACAGGTAACTAGACAGAAATAGCTTTCCAATGAGATATCATGAGCTGAATTGGGAGTTGCAGAAGGCCTTCAAACGTTGACTGCAACATCACTATGCATTTTGGCAGCCTCATTCTACACATTGTGACCAGTTTTTGGAGATTGGAATGTTGACAAGGCACATGAACTCCAAATTGAAAAATTCAAATTGTTTTGGAAAGTAGACTCGACAAGATTTCCAACGAGCTATCCCACGCCCAATTTGGACATCGAGAAGGCCTCCAAATGTTTCCTTCAAAAGGGAACTGCGCTCCTAGAAAACGCGTTGTGCTTCTGGCTAGGCGCTGCGCTCCTGGCAATTTTTTGCAGTGTAAAATAACAAGGGCATTGTGCTTCTAGCCCGGTGTTGTGCTCGTATAGGTGGCACTGCGCTTTGCCTAGCAAAGCCCCATATCACCTAAAATTTCCAAATTCCACCACATTTCTTCACGTTTCCCTCTTTTGCAAGTAAGTATACTAATATCTCTTGTGGTCTAGGGTTTTTATATCAAGTTTTTGTTGCTTTTCATCTCCAATATGAAAACCCTAGTTTCTAGGGAAAACCCTAGTTTTCCTACAATTTACCTCATGAACTAAAACCATCATCTCTACTATTGTTTTCATACCCTATCCACTTCTTATTTCTCCCCAAATCCCCCTCACACATATATTTTTCCAAACTCCCTCATCCATACATTCTGCCCACTACATTCCTCCACATCATTATCCATAACACTATCCATATATAACCATATTGTTCAAGCCAAAGGAAAACATGGACCAAGACAATGATTATGAGTATGAAGAAGAGACACTTAGTGACAACTCCATGGAGAGACATAGACAACAAAGGAAACCTCATAAAGGAGGAAGAATCATCAGAGAGGAGCCCACTAGTTTGAGGGAATTACAGGCTTTCCCACTTGCAGTTTCTTGTTTCAGACATCAAGCATGTTTTGAATTTTATGAAATGGTCGAAAGAGTTCAATTTCACCATGAGTTGGCTAGACTTTTTGTGACTCATCTACATAACAACGAGGTGACACTTGCCAGAGTAACCTTTACAATATCACCAGCTGTCATTTCATAGGCCTCTAGAATTCCTAATGTGGGTGAAAAATGGTACAAGGGTCGTGATCTTGATGAGGATTACTACGAGCCCTATATCAAGGCTAAATACAGAAATCAAGTGAAGAGGTTATTCCCCTTTAAGTTTTTGGAAAACGGGTATGTTCCTTTGATGAGGATTATTATCTAGTACTTCACTTGTGAAGGTAGGTTCTCCCAGTTGTATGCCTATCATATTAGACTCCTCATGCATTTCACTAGAGTAAATATGTTGAATCTCCCTTACTTCATGTTTAGAAACATTGAGAAAATGGCACACATTGTGCAGAGGAAACCGTACCCTCAACAGTTGAATAGTGTCTATCATTACTCTTTGATCAAAATCATTGTTCTTCACTAACTTAGTCTTCTTAACATTCCTTGGGAGACTTTTATTGCTCATGAGATTTTCAAAGGTCCACAGATCCCTTCACTAGTGCATCAAGAAGAAGGTGGGCCTTCTAACCATGAAGAACCAAGGGAAGAGTTCAAGAAATACAAATCTGCTGAGGTGCCAGTGTATTTAACATATCAGAGAGGCACAAGGAGACTTTTTGCAGCTGCTAGGCAAGTGTTTGCTCCACAGGGTGTGGAAGGGGCCTTGCCTTCGTCATCAATGCTGATCTGATAATCACCCTATGAGTGTCATCAGTTAAAGATTTATTAAACAAAAGGTATTACAGACTCATGTGATGGTGTTTGTTCTGTGTTATTTAAGCAACGGATCGATCAGATTGCTAATACACAGAAAATAAGTGGAAAGACAACAGAGAAATACAGTAAGCAACACAAAGACACAAACAGTTTTTAATAAGGAATTCACCCTATTCTCTAGGGCTACGCCTCTAGTCCAGCTTTAGTAGTGGCCTTGTTTTATTGTGTCTTACAGTAGAGAATTTACAATATAGGGACTCAATGTGAGTTCTCCTGAAGCAGATTTTGCTAGGTAGGGTGGTTCTTGGATTCCCCAAGCCACTCGGAGTTCACACAGATTCCTCTAGGGAAAGGCTTGAATCTTCAAGCTCTCTGGTGCTCGATGCTGCCTGTGGTCAACTTGGCCCTCTGTCTCCTCTGCTTGGCTTTACTGTTCTCTTTGTTCAGTCCTCCTCTCAGGGTTCACTGTTCACTGTCTCTCTTGGTCAATTGGACTCCTCTCAAAATCCTCCTTCTTTCGACTCATTCGACTGTCTCTGTTCATGGCTTTAGCCATTTGATCCTCATGCCTATTCGGTTCCTCTCCTGCCTGCGTCAATTCTCCTTCCACCTGCGTGCATGGAATTCCTTGTTCGGTGTCAGCATGAATGCTCAGGAAGTAGCCACGTGTCCTCATTAGAACAGCGCCAGCCCGCTCGTCGATTCATTTCTTTGGTTATGTCATGGATACATTCTTTCTCCACCGTGGTGATCAAACGGATTCCAAATCCCTTTAAATCATGGCTTAATTCCCTGTCGATTCCTCTTCTTTCTATCGGGCGCAATCTGAACCGTCCGATCTGGGCTCGTCAAGATCTGACGTCATATGCACATCGAGCGCGGTTGACTTGCTCGACTAATAACATGTGATCATGGCAATGTTTCTCTCACCTTTACTGCCATACATCGATCATTGAGTGTGATTGCTCCGCTTCCTCCAAAACCTCTTACCGTTCAAGGGCACCCCGATCAATACCGCCAGTTTCCAGGGCGCGGGTCCCGCCTTTGTACTTTAACGCTTTTTCCTTTTTTTCGCCTGCGGTCCTCTAGCTCCCAACGTGACCAAGGGCTTAAGGCTCCTCCATTTCGGCCCTGTTCATCCAGTGATCAAAAATCACCTCCTTTTCCTGATCCGGGGCTCCCAAGGGCTACTTTGGCACCCCACGCAGTCTCCATGGGCCTCGGTCAGTGCGCTTTGACCGAGGTCCTCGTCGTTCCACGCCGGCTGCCATGGCCACTGGTTCAGGGTGTTTTCGATTGCTGTTTTGGATTCTTCAACAATTTGTTTCGTCCCGATATAGTCAAGGTTCTTTGACAGTCGTTTATGGATCCAATTCGGATCATGGCCTCCCTACTGAAAAGCTTTTGGACCACCAAAAGTTGGTTTTTATTCAAGCATCGACTAGGTGAGGAAACTGCTATCTTACTTGTCCAATCTCAATCCAATTCGCACTGCTCGGCTTCAAACCTTTAAGCCCAATCCTAAGGTATTCCACTTGTCCACTGCGCGTCGTCCTTACCTTCCTATCCAACACTGTGTCTTCCTGTAATGCATTTAGATATTCAGGTAGCAGGTCATCAATAGAAGGTAATTGACTCTGCTCTTCAGGGTCCTCAATCATTGAAGGTTCAAACAACCTCAAGAAATCTGTGTTCACGACTGAGTAGATGTGCATGTAAGCTGGTAGATCAAGTCGAAAAGCATTTTCACCAATCTTCTCAAGTATCTTGAAGGGTCCATACCTGATAGGTTTTAGCTTTTTACCTTCACCTTGCATCCTGTCCTTGATGATATACAGCCAGACTTGGTCTCCAACTTGAAAACTATGCTCCATCCGATGCTTATCATGCCTAGCCTTGTACTTGGCCTAGCTCTTTTCTAGCTATTCCTATACTGCCTAGTGGATCTCCTGGATTTGTTCAATGAACCTAGTTACCTTGTCCACATCACTGTGTCTATCAACCATGGTATCATTACCAAAGACAAAATCCAAAGGAGACCTTGGTATGAAACCAAAACAGGTCTCAAAAGGAGATCTCTATGTAGAAGAGTGTTTGGCTCTATTGTAAGCATGCTGCACATAACACAAGTGTTCATCCCAAAGCTTAGGATGTTTGCTGCAATATCCTCTCAGTAACTGGATCACTGTCCTGTTAACCACTTCTGTCTGGCCATCTGTTTGTGGATGAAAAGCTGTGCTGTTCTTTAATTTGGTGTCCATTAGTTCCCACAGACTGGACCAAAACTTTCCCACAAATTGGGTGTCTCGATCAGATATAATAGAAGTGGGTAATCCAAAATGAACCCATACATGTTCAAAGAATAATTTTGCAGTTTGTTTAGCTGTAATCTATTTACTACAGGGTATCAAAATACACATTTTGCTAAACCTATTACAACAACATATAGATAATCATGGCCTTTCCTAGATTTAGGTAGTCCTCCAACAAAATCCATGGAAATTCTTTCCCAAGGGTGAGAAGGAATTGGTAATGGAGTGTATAAGCCTAGTTTTCTACTGCTGGGCTTTCTTTTAGCACACATAGCACATCCCTTTACATATCTAGAAACTATCTCATTCATTTTCGGCCAATAACAAAACCTTTGCAGCTGTGCAACTGTTTTACTTACCCCAAAGTGACTTGATATTAGAGAAGTGTGTGCTTCCCTAATTATCTTTACTCTCTTAGTTTGTGGAATGCAGAGTTTCCCACAATGATATAAGAGTCGGTCCTTCACATGATAGTCCAATTCTTCTACTCTTTTTCCTTGACTAAAAGTTGCATATACATCTTTGAAGTCCATATCCTGAGCATACTGTTCTATGTAGCTTTCATGCAACACAGAGTTATGCTTAAGTATGGTAGATGCATTTATAATGGGTCTAGATAACATATCTGCAACCTTGTTATGTATGTCCTTTTTATATCTGATGACTAAATGAAACTGTTGTAGAAACCCATCCATTTGTAATGTCTTGATTGTTGCAATTTAGTTTGGGAGTGTAGGTATTGAAGTGGTTGATGATCAGTGTGTATTACTGTTTCCTTGCCCATTAAGTAATGTTTCCACTTTTTCACACTCTGAACTGCATACAATTCTTTATCATAGGTAGGATAGTTAACTACAGGATTAAAAGTCTCAGAATGATAACATATGGGTTTACCGTGCTGTGTCAACACTGCTCCCATGGCATAGTCATTGGCATTAGTTTGGATCTCAAATGGTCTTTGTAGATCTCGCAGTGCTAGTACAGGTGCTGTACTAATCTTTTCTTTCAAGGTGTCGAAGGCTTTCTGCTGTTTTCCTCCCCACTGAAACACCTTTTTCAATCCTGTCAAAGCATGTAAGGGAGCTGCAATTGAGGAAAAATTCGAAATGAACTTCCTCCAATACTGTGCTGCTCCTAAGAAGCTTCTCACTTCTATAGCAGACTTGGGTTTAGTCCAGTTTATAATGACTGCCACTTTAGAGGGATCTATTTTCAATTCACCTCCCCCTACTATATGACCCAAATAATTTAGAGAGGTTTTTCCAAATTCACATTTGGAGAGTTTAACATAAAGTTTTTCTCTTTTCAAAACATCTGATGTCTTCTTAACATGCTTTAAATGTTCTTCCCACGTTTTACTAAAAATTAGAATGTCATCTAGATACACAATAACAAAATCATCAAGAAAAGGTCTGAGTACATCATTCGTTAATCTCCTGAAAGTAGCAAGGGCATTGGTCAAACCAAAAGGAATAACCAGCCATTCATACAATCCCTGCTTTGTTTTGAAAGCAGTCTTCCATGCATCTTGCTCTGCAACTCTGACCTGATGGTATCCACTGTGCAAATCC
>APFE030318193.1:5197-15197 GCA_000404065.3 Pinus taeda | reverse complement strand
AGAAGGCAAAGGGTCAACTTTAGGATCAACTGGAGGTTGATTTTGTCCAGTTGGAGGTGTACTTGATTGCAAAGAAATCATGACAGTTTGAACCAAGGAGGTTGAAAACAACCATACTCGCAAGCGAATGGTAAATCCTGGAAGGAATAATGTAGCCATATATGGAGCACCAATATTTCCAAAAGAAGGAAAAGAACTAGGATTCCCATTAAAAGGAATTCCTTGATCGGTGGACTCCGGATTTGTCGCCATATGTTTCAACCTAAGATCAACTAAGGAGCGAGTGAGGAGGATGTTATCCGTGGTCAATTAATTTTATTTTAATCAAAGTTACATAACAAAACAAAAGAGGGATAATCTAGGCAAAAAGGTTTACCAAGCAACTGTGAAATGCAAAATACCTCATGGCGAACCAAGAAGTAGGGGCAGGAAATCTCCTCGAATGTTGTGTTCGGTGTATCATAGTGTACAAGGCGGCCGACTCGGTTGCCTAAAGATGGATAGCAACCTAGAGTTGTCCTCCCATATATACTCGAAGGTACGTGGAGGCCCAGTCCGTATAAGCGCTGTCTAATGCAAAACCGCACAGTGAGAGCATTCCCATATACTTTACGTACTATAACACTGCCCTATATACCTGAAGGTACGTGGATGAGCTACGATATACTCACGTACGTGAAATGAGGTATCACACTTGGGATGTATTGCAGACAAGTTAGCGACAACTTCTTTGTTTCACGACGCCTAAACACGTCTCTAGCCTAGACCTCTAAATGTTTTTCGTTAGGTGACAATGCTCCATTAGGTAAATTCAGATTAATTTTAAGTTGATCTTCTTTAGAATTTTCCTTTCAAGGTTCACCACGTGATGTATGTTTGCAATTCCTAAAATGTAACTAATATGATAAGCATTCTTTCCATTCAATTTAACAATGAAAATCCTTAGCTAGTAGGGATAGAGCAATCAGGTCTCTGACAAAGAGCAAAGAGCACAACTAATGCAATTTCCCTAGCTATTCCTTTCAAGCATTCACAAACTACAATATGAACGATGCACGTTTTTCTTTTCAAATCCCTTAATGTTATGATGAACAAAAAGGAAATATGCACAATCGATCAAAAATCTCTTTTCATAAAAATGACAATTTTGTGACAATTTATTTTCAAGGAAAGGAAGAATTTACGACACTTTCGACGAAAAGACAAACCATATGCACATATAAATCAATCGATCTTTTATGAATGAAGACTTTACGACAATTCAGTTTTCAAAGGAAAAGACAACTTTACGACACTTTCTTTCGAACAAAGATTAATCGTATGCACACATCAGTCAATTAATCTTTTATGAATGAAGAATTTACGAAAATTCAATTTTCGAAGGAAAAGACAACTTTACGACACTTTCTTTCGACAAAGGTCAATCGACCAAAAACTAACTTTGGCTATAGACTGATAAAGACAAAGAAAACATTAAAGAAACATTAATCAATCCAATCAAAGTAGGGGTGGCTAAGGAGATGAAAACCTATTTTCTGAGACATGACATCATTGACATTCAACAGCAAGCAATCATAAGGATTTTGGCAAAAACTCAATCCAAAGGTGGGAATTTGACCTAAGGTTAATCAGCGCAGGTCAAGGAGGGGCTAGTTGCGCTGCAAAGCACTGTCTCTCACTAAAGCCTGTGCTGATTTCAATGATTTCAAAATTGATCAGCACAGGTCAAAAAGGGCCCAACTGCGCTGATTGAAATATTTCAAAGTTAATCAGCGCAAGTCAAAGAAGGCCTAACTGTGCTGCAGAGCATTGTCTCTAAGGCTAGCCTGTGATGATTCATGTGAGGCCACTTAAGAGTAATCTAACCTCAAGTTTTTACCAAAATTCATGCAAAAGGCTGAATTATAACAAGTAAAGTATGTCAAGGTGTCTAAGGAGGTGGATAAGCTACTAAGATGGATGATCGCTGCCCAGTGGAGTCGCCAATTTGTTTCGGGAATATTTAGTGTTCTTAGATAAACGCCTAACCCTCTAGACTAGTAGCTAAGTCTAAAACAACAATGCAAATCATTCTCTACTTTTTCTATGATCAACAGATTAAATAAGAGGTAAAGATGCCTACCTGTAGCTTTCGCTTACTCCTTATCTCCCTTGACCAATTTTGTCGCTCCTCTCCATACTTAATCTGCTTGAAGAGTACCTACACACAGACAGAAGAAAAAAACCGATCAAAGCATATGATAATGATCTATTAATTAAACAACATGGAATCAAGTACATGATACACATATGAAAGCATCAATGAATAACACAAGCATATGGAAAAAGCTTTGAACACTTTCTTAGTAAAAGGAAGAGTTACAACCCAATTTGCTTGATTCAACATCACTCTAGTTCAATCCCATCCTCTCCTCATAACAAGTAAGACATTTTGACATCATTACAATACTTGGAATCAACTCAAGTCTCATACTAACAACATCTCCCTATAATTCAATGATTTCCAGCCCCTGATCACTTAGATGAGTGGTCTTATTATAGGTAAATGAAGGAATTTATGCCATAAATGGTGATAATGAATTCCCTCCCAATCTTAGAATTTAGTTCCATGGAGGAAGGGATAAGGGATTGATGTTCCTTAACTCCCTTCCTCATCCAAATACGAGCTCAAAGAAGTAGATAGACTTGAGAAACTTCTAGAGGCATCCAATGGATAAGGAATCTTTCAAAACCTCATGGAAATTCGCTCAAATTCGCCGAGCGCAGGCCAAAGAGGGACCAAGTGCGCTGCATAACACCCTATCAGTGTATGGTTTGCATTGTAGTGCACCCTAATGAAGGCCTACTTGTGTTGATCTTATTAGAGGCAGTTTCTGGATGATTTTGGTCATGAAACTTCTTGGGAAGGTAGGCATTCTAATGGTTGACTTCTTTAGGGCATGTAACAACTGAATTAGGGTTTGATGGGCCCTAATAGTATTGATATGTAGGTTGGGATTGATGTGCCCAAATGGATCTGTAACACCTATGCCAAAAAGAGTGAAATTGACCATATGGTTGAAGAAATGATAGAGTCTAGTATAATTCAAGCTAGTCAAAGTTCTTTCTTTGCTCCAGTAGTATTGGTGCACAAGAAGGATGGATCATGGCGCATGTGTCCGGATGATAGGGAGCTCAACAAACTCACTATTAAAGATAAATTTCCAATTCCTGTCATTGATGAATTATTGGATGAATTGCATGGAGCAATTTACTTCACCAAGTTGGACCTTCATTCAGGATATCATCAAATCATAATGAAGACTGGAGACATTCCGAAAACAACAGTTAGAACTCATGAGGGTCATTATGAATTTTTGGTCAGCCCTTTTGGCCTTACCAATGCACCTTCTACATTTCAAGGTTTGATGAATTCCCTTTTCAAACCCTTCCTTAGAAAATTTGTGTTAGTATTTTTTGATGATATACTAATCTACAACAAGTCTTGGAAGGATGATGTTCAACATGTTGGCAGAGGGCTCAAACTATTGGAGGAGAAACAATTATATGAAAACACCTCCAAATGTTTCTTTGGAGTACAAGAGGTGGAATATTTGGGTCATATTATATATCATGAAGGTGTTAAGGTAGAGCCTAGCAAAATTAAATCCATTAAGGAATAGAAAATCTCCACATCCATAAAGCATATGCGACGATTTCTTGGGTTGACAGGGTATTATCGCAAGTTTGTTAAGAATTATGGGAGAATAACAACACCTCTAACAACATTACTCAAGAAATATGCATTTTCTTGGACTCCAGAAGCAACGAAGGCCTTTGGATATCTTAAAGAGGCAATGTGCCAAGCACCAGTCTTAGCTACACTAGACTTCACAAAAATCTTTATTGTAGAATGTGATGGCTCAGGAAATGGAATTGGTGTTGTTTGAATGCAAGAAGAAAGACCCATTGCTTTCGAAAGTCATCCAATCAAAGGAACGTATTTACACAAAGCTATTTATGAGAAGGAAATGTTGGAAATACTATATGCACTTAAGAAATGGTGACCTTACCTAATGGGAAGACACTTCAAGGTAAAAACAAATCATGATAGCCTTAAATACTTTTTAGAACAAATATTATCTTCAGAAGAGCAGCAAAAATGGGTCACAAAGATGTTGGGTTATGACTTTGAAATCATCTACAAAAAGGGGAAGAAAAATGGTGTTGCAGATGCACTCTCAAGAAAGGATGAGGATGTAGAAGCATTGCTTTGTGCCATTTCTAGTATCCAACCAAATTGGATAAATGAAGCAAGGGATGAATGGAAAAATGACGAAGAAGTGTGGGCACTCATTCAAAAGTTGCAACAAGATCCCATTACATATGATACATTTAGCTGGAAAAATGATTCACTGTGGTACAAAGATCGCTTATACCTTTGTAAGAATTCCCAACTCAAACAAAAGATTCTTCTAGAATTGCACACCTCTCCATTAGGAGGGCATTTAGGATTTTTAAAAACTTTCCACAGGGTTAAGAATGATTTTTTTTGGGATGGCCTTAAATTTGATATTCAAAAGTTTGTGGCGGAATGTTTGGTTTTCCAACAAAGTAAAGTTGAGACAATTAAGACTCAGGTCTGTTACAACCTTTATCCATTCCAAGTCAACGTTGGGAGGAGCTTTCAATGGATTTTATCACAAGTTTACCCAAGTCCGAAGGAAAGAGTGTCATCATGGTGGTAGTTGATAGACTTACCAAGTATGCACACTTTTGTGCATTACCTCATCAATTTAAAGCCAATACAATTTCTATTGCATTTATGGAAACAATTCAAAAGCTACATGGAAACCCAAATATTATTGTAAGCAACAAAGATCCTATTTTCACTGGAAATATTTGGACATAATTATTTTCTTGTATGAGTACTCAGTTAGTTCATAGCTCATCTTATCATTGTCAATCTGATGGGCAAACAGAGATAGTGAACAAATGTTTGGAAGGATATCTTCGTTGCTTTGTATCTAATAAGCAGACACAATGGGTCAAATGGTTGCCTCTGGCTGAATGGTGGTATAACACTTCCTTCCATACTGCAGCAAAAATGACCCTATTTATGTCACTTTATGGATATCAGTCATTGTCCATCACATCATATTTAAGAGAAAATTCTAAGGTTCAAGCAATGGAAGATCACATCGAGCATCAACAAAAAGTTTTCCAACTCTTAAAGGATAACCTCACTTTGGCCCATAATAGAATGGAACAACGTGCATATCAACATCGCATCGAAAGAATTTTTGATGTAGGTCACTGGGTATTTGTACTACTACAACCATACAAGCAAATGTCCCTTAAGCAAGCTAAGAAGCATAATAAATTATCACCAAAGTATTGTGGTACCTACAAGGTGTTGCAAAATATTGGTGCTATGACATACAAATTGGAACTTCCTGCATCTTCCCAAGTGCACCCAGTTTTCCATGTTTCATGCTTAAAGAAGGTTATAAGTAACAAACTCTCAGTTCAAGCAATATTGCCAGAACTTGACGAGGAAGGAAAAATCATATTGGAACCTGAAACAATCACAGAAACAAGAACTTGACAACTACGAAATCGATCAATTTCAGAGTATCTCATCAAGTGGAAGAACTTACCTACTGAAGATTCCACATGGGAGGATGAGAATTTTATACAGAAGCATCCAAAACTATTCTAGTGTTGAGGACAACACTTTTTTGAAGAAGAGGGGCATGTTAGGTCCCTATAATACTAGTGTATTCCCTTATTATTATTGTCATTGTAGCCCCTTATTGTTATTGTCGCATCCATGTTGTCCCCATATTGTTATTATTGTGCCCCATAGAAGCCTACTACTATTATTGTTGTGCCCTTACATTATTATTGTTATGTTGGCTCTTATTATATTGTGACCTCTTAGACTCCTATATATAGAAAGGAAGTCTTGTCATTTGTATCATCCAATAATTGTTCATTTGTGTAATGTAAAGGAGGTTTTCCACTCGAAGAAGCAACTTTCGAAGTCATTGATCTATCTCTTTCTTCTATTTTGTGAGCTGGTTGCATAACGATGATCATCTTATTTATTTGGTCTTGTATGTGGATGCTAGGTTGCTAATTGGAAATGATAGGGAAATCATCTAGGAAGTGAAAATTTAGTTATCCACTAAATTTGACACGAAGGATCTTGATGCTGCAAATTTCATTTTGGGCATGGAAATTAAAAGAGATATGGAAAACTAGAAACTCTAGTTAAATTAAAGGAAATATGCCATGACAATATTGCAAAGGTTCAATATATAGGAATGTAAACCAATAAAAGTCCCTATTCCTGTAGGTGTATAATTATTTATAGTTTAATGTCCTAAGACATAGGAAGATTAAGAGGACATGTCTTCTGTTCCATATGGCAATGTAGTTGTAAGTTCGATGCATGTAATGATATGCACTAGATTTAACATTACACGTGCAATGGGAATATTGAGCATGTATATGTCAAAACTAGATAAGGAGCACTAGACATTAGAAAATAGGATTTTCATGTATTTACATGGCACTACTAGCTATGGAATGTGTTACCAAGGAAGACCATGATTTGACAGAGCGTTGGACATACATGACTTTGTTGATGTAATTGGGTTGGAGACTTGGATCATAGAAGACCTACAAGTGGGTATGTGTTTAACATATTTGGAGGAGCAATTGGTTGGATGAGCAAGATACAATATGTAGTGGCTCTCTCAACTGCAAAAGTTGAATACATGGTAGCCATTCATGCAAGTAAGGAAGTAGTATAGTTATAAATATTATGTTTAGGTATTAGGTTGGTACAACAAGCTATAAGGATAGATTGTCATAGTCAAAGTGCAATATGGTGAAGAATCTAACTTATCATTTTAGGACAAAGCATATTGATGTTCACTATCACTTTGTGAGAGATATGATCGAAGACAAGAAGGTGCTACTCGTAAAGATGGATACTTTTAAGAATGTTGTAGATTCATTAAAAAAATACATGGAACACTAAAGAGTTCTCTTGATGTATGTAGAAATTTCTCATTTCCCACCCCGGTTTTCAGTTTCACCTTATTTCTCCCATATAGTTAAATGCCCTTTCCCATATCCATACATTCAACAACTGAAAAAATAAATTTTTGCTGAAAACACAAATTCTGGAAATTTTACAGAATGCTGGAAAATGCAGAAATAAAAAATCAGCAGGTACAAACAGTCATTTAACACATTTGAACACGGTGATTTTTGGTCAATGTGACCCTAGAAAAACCCCCTACAACTCTTGGGGAAAACCAGTTCGAGAGCTCTTCTTTATTTCTGAAAATGCCTTTTTTTTTATAGTGAGAAATATTTAGCAAAAAATCAGCAAGCAAATTTACAACTTATCTCTTTCCTGTGCCTCACAGCAAACTGGAAATTACAGCAAACAGGACAGCAATAAATGTTGTACAACCTCCTTGATTTTCGTGCCCACTTTCAGCATTAAATTCTGTTGTACGGCCTGCATTAAATGCATTGTACGGACTACAATAAATGCGCTGTATGGACCTCGATTTGCGTGTAGAAAAAACAAACTGCTCCAAGATTTCTATGTAAACCACTCCTTGATTTTTGTGCAAACTAGCTGTACAGATTTCTAGAAAATCGTGCCAAAATCAACCTTTCACTGTGTGCTGAATTAGTTGTACAAATCTGCTCAACTGCTGCCTTGGAATGTGTGCCAAGCTGCGGTCTCCTTCTCCTCCTTGTCCAGAAATCTCCCTTGCTCTCTTGCTCTCCTTCTTTCAATCTGCTCATGAAAGAATGAATGACCTATTGCCTCCTTTTCCTCCTTTAATCTAATCCTAAGTGACTTTTGGGTAACCTCTAAATCCAATGGTTGAAATAGATTAAGATCTAGGGCCGAGATTAAATGTTCATTTAAATCTCACTTTTTATTTTTTTAACTCACGCCACTTTAATAAGACCCACTTAGTCATTTATTTCCAAAGCCACTTTTCCTTTCTAATTTTACATTAATTTTATTAAAGTCACTTTAAAATTAGACTTTAGTAACTTTATCATTTAAAGTCACTTTTAAATTAGATTTAACTTTATAAAAATTATAAAGTTACTTTAGGAGAAAAATTAAATTCTTTTGGACACTTTTCCCTAGGCCAAAGATCAAAGCCTTAGGGAACCACCTGTCCTCCGGTACCAAATTTCAACGCTTCCTCTTACCGAGAAAGGTGTTCCTCACCACACCCATCTTATCTCTGAAGTAGACATGCTTGCCCCGTGGTAACGCTTTGGTAAGAATATCTGCAACCTGCTCATCAATGGGAATGTACTCAAGCTTCACAGCTCCCTTCTGAACATAGTCTCTGATGAAATGATATTTGATTCTGATATGCTTTGACCTGTCATGAAATACTGGATTCTCCGTGAGTTTAATGCAACTCTGATTATCACAATAAATCACTAAAGGTCTCAACGGCTGACCAAATAAGCCAAACAACATCTCGAAGCCAGATGGCCTCACAACTAGCTAGACTGGCTGCCATATACTCTGCTTCTGCTGAACTCAGTGCTACTGACTGCTGCTTCCGGCTGAACCATGACACAACTGCTGAACCCAACCCCAAACAACACCCTGAAGTGCTCTTCCTATCAGAAGCACAACCTGCCAATCAGAATCAGTGTATCCTACCAGTCCCACTCCATCTCCCTGCCTGTAGTCTAGATCATAATCCATTGTCCCCTGCAAGTACCGCAAAATGTGTTTTGCAGCCACCCAGTGAACCTTCCTAGGCTCACACATAAACTGACTCATCGTGTTGACTGCAAAACAGATATCTGGTCTAGTGTTGACCAAATACATCAAGGAACCAATCAGCTGCCTCTACAATGTGGGATCCACCAACTCGGAATCCGAAGCATGAAGCTTCTTCCAGTTGGTGATCATCGGTGTCGACATGGGTCTACAATCCTCCATGTGGAATCTGCTAAGGATGTCCACAATATACTTCCCCTGCCCCAGGAGGAAATGCCCCTCCTCCTGCCACACCTCCAAACCCAAAAAGTAATGCATCAAGCCAATGTCCTTCATCTCAAACTCCGCCGCAAGATCTCTCTTGCAGTGCTCTATGAGTCTCTCTGCACCTGTAATGACCAAGTCATCCACATACACCACCAGAATGAGAGGCTCCTCACCTATCACAATAAAGTAAAGGTTCGGATCTGCCTCACTCTTTTTGAAACCCATCCCCTGCAAATAAGTATCTATCCTGGAGTACCAAGCTCTGGGAGCTTGCTTCAGGCCATAAAGGGCCTTCTTCAGTCTGCACACATGGGACTCCTTCCCATGCACCTCAAAGCCCCGTGGCTGCTCAATGTACACCTCCTCCTGTATGAAGCCATTGAGAAATGCGGTCTTCACATCCATCTGGTGGATCTTCCAATCCATCTCTGCTGCTAGCGATATAATGGAGCGAATCGAAGTATATCGAGCCACGGGAGCGAAGGTCTCCTCATAATCAACTCCCTCTACCTGGGAGAACCCTCTAGCCACAAACCTCGCTTTGAATTTCTCAATGCTGCCATCTGCAGCATGCTTTACCTTGTAAAGCCATCTGGAAGTAACCACGGACTTGCCCTCAGGCCTCGGCACTACCTCCCAAACATCATTCTTCATGATAGAAGAATACTCCTCCTGCATGGCCTCTCTCCAGACCTGCTGGCTAGCTGCCTCCTCATAGCTAGAAGGCCCAGAGTCAAGGATGCTGGTAACCATCGCCATATAGCTACAAAATCTCTCAGGTGGTCTACTCTCTCTGACCGGCCTCTTCGGCTCAGCAACAGATGTGGCATCTCTCAAGGTGTCCTGAAGCCACTTGGGCTTCCTCTCCCTGAGCATGCTTCTCCCATAGGAGAATGAAACTCCTCCTCCTCATCACCATCAGTAGCCTGAACTCCTGACTGTCTGTCTGCTGTCCTCCTGCCT
>APFE030318189.1:73122-92995 GCA_000404065.3 Pinus taeda | reverse complement strand
ATATTTTCTATGGTAAAAAGTTTATTTTTTAACTATTTTACGTTTTAAATTTTATTTTAGAAATTTAGTGAAATAGATTTTCCCAAAACTATTTAAAAACAAAAAACAATTAAATTATAACCAATAAATAAATAAATAAATTAGGAGCTTTAAATTGACAAAATGAATATGGTCGCTCATGTTCAACCTATATTAATTCAAATATAAGATGAATAATAGTTGACCGTGGTGAATTGTGGTTGACCATGGTTGACGATGTTAATCAAGGATGAAGAGTATTGATTGTGGATTAACATGGTTGACTGGGTTTGATCAGAATCAACCATACATATAACAATGTATTTATGTTACATTAATCTAACAATGTAACATTAATGTTGTGAATTGTTATATTGTTACATTAATGTTAAGCATGGTTGATGGAACAATAATGTTAATGCTAATTTTACATTAATGTTACAAAAATGGGTTCATTACTACAAGTTGAGGAGGGTTGAAAACGTTGACGATGGTTTAAGGGGGTTAAACATCATTGAATGAGGTAGCCCATACTTGATGGAGGTGCAATGGTTAATCTCATTAACCCATGGTTAATCAAGGTTGATCTTAGTTGATTAAGGTTGGTTATGATTTTCATGGTTCATAACCATGGTTCATCGTTTAATATGATAACTTATGATTGACAATGGTTTACCAGGGTTGTCTATGTTCAATTATGGTTGATAATGGTTGACTATAGTTGGGAATGATGATCATGGTTTGATCATGCCAACCATGAATGAACATGGTTTGACATATTTGGCCATGGTTTACCATACTCTCCTATGATAGATTATGGTTGCCCATGTTGACAATGGTTAACCATATTCAACCATAAATACATTGGTTAACCATTTGCAACCACTCTACCTAGTGTTGAACATGGTTAGCCATCAGGAATGGGTATAACATGGGTTTGTTAAAATGTAGCAAGAAAATGCTTCATTTGACTTGTGCCTAGTCAAATGGAGAAATCAAACTTTCCACATCAGCAGGATGATTTGGATTTCAGTTAGTTGGAGTGACAAGGCTTTGTCTCCTAGTTAAGTCAATAAATTTGAGTTTCCTCCAGGATTGTGCAAGCGAATAGGAGGAAAGTAGAGGCCTATTTTAGCTAAGTGTTGGTAAGAGCAGGTCAGTGAGTAGGAGATCATAATTACCGTGTAGAGTGTGATTCAGGATTGAAGAAAGGCATTGCAATTGATCCATATTCTCAATTGAATTAATGCAATGCAATAGAGGGATATCTCCCAGTTGTGTTCCCCTATAAAATAATGGTGTTCCTTGTGTTTTGATAGTTGCATGTTATTTCATGTGTTTCTATTTTATGGTTTCCTTTCCATAGAATATAGAAGAAATTTATGCCTCTTGATTTCATTTTGATTTCATTAGGATTAGAAATTTTCTTGCAATTTCTACATGGTATTAGAGCATTGAAAGACTAAATATAAAACTTCTTCCATATCTTCTCTTAGAGAAATTTCAATTTGCAAATTTTTTGGTGCAGATCCTCTTCAGTGCAGGAAAAATGTCTTTTAATGAATTGAGGCTTGAGTATGCATTGGAGGGTGCCCTGAATTTTTGTGCTTGTAAAGATAAGATGGAAGTTGTACTAAATTACAATGGAGTATGGAAATATACACAAATGAATATTCCTAAACGAACAACATCAGATGTACAACCACTTGCTCAATGGAAGAATGACACAACAAGGGCCACGAGGATTATTCTAGAGGGTTTCAGAGATCATGTGGTTTTGAACTTGCATGGAAAGGAGACCTCGTTTGAAATGTGGAAAACACTCATAGATCTATTTCAAAGTAGAAATGATGCCAGGAAATTCGAATTGAGAGATAAACTCAAGAAAATTTGAATGTATAAAAATGAAACAATTCCATAATATTTATCCATATTCACTTAGGTTCGATATGAACTTGGAGGAGTAAGAGAAAAAGTCCCATTATTTGAACTTGTGATCTTAGCACTCCTTGGCCTTTTGAAATCTCAACACAACTATCAAGATTTAGTTAACGGAAGAGATAAGTTACCATATTGAGAGAGACTTTGGGCTAACTTGGTGAAGAAGGATATCAGAAGAGACACTAGAGATGGTGTCAAATCAAAATCTGAGGAGGGAGAAAATGTTTCTCTAGAAAATAAAGGAAAGTAGGCCCAAGGCAAGGAAGAATCTATCCAAAACCATGGAAAGAAGAAGGACCTCAAAAAATTATATTTTTTCACTACCATGAATATGGACATTATGCAACCAAGTGTCTGCATAAGAAATCTAGGAAGAATCCTATAAGATAAGAAAGAGGTGATGCTCTCAACATCACAATTTGAACTGGGTTTCACCCTCATTGCATACACGATAATCACTATATGAGGCAATGTATGGTACTTCGATTATGATGCCTCATTTCATATGATATGATCTAAGGAATTCTTCAGTGGCCTAGAGGAGAATGACCTACAATTACACATAGAACTTGGAGATCATGGGAGGTATAGTACCAAAGGGATTGGTAATGCCACCTTTAAGAGGGAATCAGGCTCCCATATTCACCTGAAAAATGTAATGTATGTTCCTAAAATGAAGGAAACTTTTCTTTTTGTAGCTGTATTGGAGGACAGAGATTACGACATGGTGTTCAGTAAAGGGAAATATTTTCTTAAGCATGCTTCTACTGGACAAGTAAAATAAATTGATGTTAGAGTGAAAAATCTCTACAAGCTAGAGGTGGATGCATGCAATGCATTGAGAAACAAATAAAAACATGTTTAGAGTGAAGATGTCGAAGAAGTCCGGCATAGGCACATGGTTCACCTACACCATGGAGATTTGAAAATCATACAACATATCACCACATGACTTACAAAATTCACCCTTGACCAACTCGATGTTTGCAAGAAATGCACTCTTGGAAAATATGTGAAAGCCTCCTTCCAGGGCTGAGATAACAAATTTGGAGCCATATTTGAGTGATTCCACTCAGATGTGTGTGGACCATTTTCTACAGGATCAATTGCAAAACACAGGTATTATGTAATTTTCATATATGACTTTTCTCGCAAGTGTTGGATGTATTTTATTCACATGAAAGATGAAGTGTTTGCAAAAAATTGTTGAATTCAAAGCATTGGTTGAAAATGAGACTGGTCAAAAAATTAAATCCATGAGAAGAGATAATGGAGAATAATTTGTGTCTAATTCATTCGAAAAATTTTGTGCCAAGGAAGGTATTAGAAGAGAAAAAATTTCACCCCAAAACCCACAACAAAATGGGGTAGTAGACAGTAAAAACAAAAGCAAAGAGAAATGTTGCATGATCAAGAAATGCCTCTATATCTATGGGAAAAAGCATGCAATACAACAATTTATTTTCAGAACCAAATCCCTCACAAAATACTTAGCATGATCACACCCAAAGAAGCTTTCTCTACAAGGAAGCCAGATATATCCCATTTTTGAATATTTGGAGCTACAATATATTGTCATGTCTCCAAGGATAGTAGGCAAAATTTTGAGCCTACAACTAATATGGGGACCTTTGTAGAATACAAAAAGACACCTCATAACTATCAGGTGTATTTTCTCTCACACAGGATGACATTGACGAGGACAAATATCATATTTGATGATGAAAAGGCTATGAGAAGCACTATAGAGTGAGAGATGGGTATTCCAGCAGAGGAGTAGCTTCTAGCTCTAAAGGGGGACCCTTAGTCATGACCTCGGGACATTGTGGAGCAACTACATGTGGGGGAGCAAAAACAAAGCTGAGTGGAGTCACCCACTCAACCAAAATCTTCCAAAGAGGGGAAGTAGAGAACCAAAGAGGCTATTAGGTTGGTGCATGATTCACAAGAGCATGTTGGAGCTCCTAAATCCTTGTGCAGACATAGGAGATTGCCATACAAGAATATTCGTTATGTGACACTTGTGAAAAAACTATTTGTTTATGAGCCTTCTTCACTTGAGGAGGCAGTTTCCCAACTGGTGTGGGTAGATTCCATGTTGGATGAGTATGACTCCATCATGAATAATAATTCATGGGAGGTGGTGTCGAGACTAGAGAAAATGTTAATGGTGGGTTCCAGATGGATATATAAAGTGAAACATGCAGATGATGGAAATATTAAGAAGTGCAAGGCCTGATTTGTGGCCAAAGGATTCTCACAAGTAGAGGGAGTTGATTATGAGGATATATTTTCCCATGCGGTAAAATATTCCTCCATCAGAACCATTCTATAATTAGTTACGTGGATGGGGTGGAAGATCCACCCAATGGATGTGAGGACTGCCTACCACAATGGAGTTGTTGAGGAAGAGATTTACATAGATAAACTTTATGGATTTGAGACATTTGACAGGGAAACCAATGTGTGAATACTCGGAGAGGCATTTATGGTCTCAAACAGACACCCTATGCTTCATAAACTTGGATAGAAACATATCTGAGTGGATTGGGATTCTCCAAGAGTGAAGCAGATGCCAATCTCTACTACATTGTGGTAGAGGGGAAATTGCTCATTCTAGTCTTGCATGTAGAGGCTTGATACTAATGGGGGATGGGAAGTTAATCCAATCTTGCAAGGAGGACCTTACAAGAGAATTTGAGATGAAGGACATGGGCTTGATGCACTATTTCCTTGGTTTGGAGGTGTGGCAAGGAGATGGAGAGTTGTTTTTCGGTTAGGGAACATGTACCTCTAAAATAACTCAATGATTCCGTATGTAGGACTGCAAGGATATGGCACTCCTTTAGATACCAACTGGAGGATGGACGATGCTTCTACAAGAGAGGTGGAGATGCCACCATCTATAGTCAACTAGTGGGATCATTTATGTATATGGTGAACACAAGGCCTGACATATGTTATGCGGTTCATCAACTGAATAAATTTATGGGGTAGCCAACCGAGCTTCACTAGAAAGCAAAAAAACATGTGCTTAGACACCTCAGAGGCATTGCATATTTTAGGCTATGGTACATGAGGATTGATGGTGTGAAGCTCCAAGGATTCACTAATGTGGATTGGGTAGGAATTCCATCAGATAAGAAGAGAACTTATGGAGCTATCTTTAGTGTTGAGTATGCAACTATTTGCTGGGATAATATAAAACAAATATTTGTAGCACTATCTCAGTAGAGGCCGAGTATATGGCTACTAGTAAAGCATCATGTGAGGACATTGGGTTGAGGAAATTTATTATTTGTATTTTTAGTTAGGAGATGGATCCTACTGTTATTTACTATGATAATCATAGTTGTATCAGACTCTTTGAAAATCTTTTTTTTCATGACAGTCTAACCACATTGATACCAAGAACCATCACTTGAGAGATTGTGTGCATAAGAGAATCATGATCTTACAATACATTCCTGCATAGTAAGATGAAAATAACTTGACAAAGGCATTGTCAAGAGGAAAATTCAAGTTCCACAGGACGAGGATAGGGGTGGTGTAGAACCATTTTCTTACTGAAAGGGAGTGTTCACATGTTGTAAGAAAAGGCTTCATTTGACTTGTTCCTTACTCAAATTGGGAAATTAATTTTTTCACATTAGCAGGATGACTTGGAATGAAGTTAGATCGAGTGGCATGGCTTTGTCTCCTAGTTAAGTCATTAAATTAGAGTTATAGGCTAGAAGTAGATTCGTGCATGGGTTGATTGCTAAAATTTAGTAGCCTAGTGGAGTTTTTTTTATTTAAACTCAGTTAATTGAGCTCTAGTCTTTAGTGGAGTTAGTAGGAGTTGAGTTGAGTAGTTATGATAGTTGTTAACTCAATGATCTCTCAGTTAATTAATGAATTTACTAAAAATAATAATAGTCGTGCATAGAATTTGAATTGCCTAGTTGAAGTGGAGGAAAAGGCTCATTGTAATTACCAATTGTATACTAGTTGAGTGTATAGTGTTTTTGCACTGAGCAGGTGGTCGATTCCTTTAGGATTTGCGCAAGGAAATAGGAAATTCTCGTATGTGTTAGGGAAAATTTCCTCCAGGATTGTGCAAGAAAATAGGAGGATGGGAGAGGCTTATTTTAGCTAAGTGTTGGTCAAAGCAGGCCAGTGAGTAGGAGATTAGAGTTACAATGCAGGGTGTGTTTCAAGATCAAAGGAAGGCACTGTAATTGATCCATATTCTCATATGAATTAATGCAAAGCAATGGAGGGGCTTCTCCCAGTTGGGTTCCCCCGTAAAATAATTTTGTTACTTGTGTTTTGATGGTTGCATGTTATTTCATGTGCTCCTATCATGTGTTTTTCTTTCTGTAGAATAGTAGAAGAAAATTTGGTCTCTTGATTTCAATTCGATTTCATTAACAATACCAAATTTGTTGCAATTTCTATAGTTATAGCTTGACTATGGTTCGCCATAGATCACCATGGTTGATCATGGTTGACCAAGGTTGACCATCATTGACTATGCCTAGCTAAGGTTATGTACTGTCGAACATGGGCAATATTTAACCATGTATAACCATGGTTGAGTTTTTTCAACCATTTTTTACCATAATTGAGCCCGGTCAAACATGGTTGAATATGGTCAACATATAGTTGAATGTGTGCATACATGGTTGATGAAAGTTGTGAGTGTTTGATATATATGACCATTGTGAAGTATGGTTGACCATGATATCCATCTTGACTATAGTTGACCATGCTTAACCACATTGCCATGGGTGACCACTATTATCCATGATAATTGTTACCCCTGAGGTGCAGTGTTACTATTTTTAGTGGAAATGTCCCCTATTTCAACTCTGATGGCCACATCTCCTTTTGCTCCACTTTGGCCATAAGCCAGACTTCAAAATATTACTCTCACATCTATAAATGCATCGGATCCTGATCCAAATGGGTCGAAATATGCTCTTTAGGTCTTCAAAAGCCAGTAAAATCATTCCAAAGATCAAAACCAGTGCAAGAGAGGAACCCTTAAAATGGAAAAAAAGCACTATCAGGAGGAAAAAACACATAAAAACAATGAAAAGCCAAGTATCAAAGACATAAATAGTGAAATGCGCAACAAATGTCAAATTTGGCCGATCAACAATCTAGATCTGATCGGCAGGTCGCAATCAGCAGTCACAATCAGTGGATTTGGTGCAGACTGTATGGAACTTGCAATGGTAATCAGAATTGCAACGTGAACCATCGATCAAGAGTGCAGATCGAGGGACCACGTTGCATCATAGGATCGCTATCAGAGAATACAAAGAGCATTTTAGCCGGACCCGACATTTATATAAATAATATTGCATAAGATTTGAAATCCACTAAAAGGCATTATCCTATGTATTTTGCATGTTTTCATTATTTAACGAAATACAAAGGGGCAACGCTAATGCAATAAAACGTGGACGTGAAGGGGTTTGGGAATGAAAATATATAATATTTCAGGTCCGCTAAAGCCATTTTTTCATTATTTTTAGTGTTTTTAATGTATTTAGAAATATAAAGGAAAGATTGGGAATAGACCATTTGCGACTTGTGATAGTGGTTGAGGGTGGACCCAATAGAGGAATAGACCATATTTGAGGACTTTTGAAGTCTGAAATGGAATGTTTTCTAGCGTAATTTCAGTGTATTGTGGCATTTCACCATGTTAATAGAAAGTGGTCATTTAGAGGATTTCAAAGGGCTGATGCACTCATCTAGACAGAAGCTGGGAGACAGAGGCCGAAACGATAAAAAGCCATAGCACGATGTAACCAAAACAAATAGAAGTGATCATGGAGCATCACTGGCACGAGCAAGCTCCCTGATAGTGTAGTAAACTACCAGAGTGCAGTTACTCTACTGTTAGAAGAAGAAACCTCCAAGCTCATGCATGCCTAGTCATGGCATCAAACAATTAAAAAGATAGAGGGTATAGATTAAGAGCTCCTGAGCCTTAGAAGGCTCAAGAGCATTGTAAAAGGGCTATAAATATTTGAAAGTTCAGAGTAACATAGGTTCAACTTTTGGAGATTGTGGAGACTCTACTCCTCTAAGCTTCTCATCTTCATTCCAGCAATATAGCTTCTTTTGCTGTTACATGTTCAATTCCTATTTTCTCTTCTATTCTAAGCTTGCACTTGAATAGGTTACACATATTTTCTTCTATGTCTAATGCTAGATAACTATCATCTTATCTCTGCATTGATAAATTAGATTTGCAAGCTTCATATACTTCTTGTAGCTAGCCATTCATATGTGTTTATGTATGCATCTACTGGTACATTCAATATTCTCCATCTATCCATTGAACCTATAAACTATTGAGCATTAGTGGTCCAAAGCCTTGTAAATTTGAGTGTGTTCATGCATGTATTGAGTGAAAACAGATTTGAAACAGTCATCTGACTTGATCCAAACCATCATCCATTCCAATAGTTCAGAGAACAATATTGAAGATTTATATTTTACCAGACATCTCTGAACTACAACCTAGGAGAGCTTCTTGGAGCGATAACATAATTGGCATTGTTGGCGGGGAGAGGATATTGAAGAACAACTTCCCTAGGATATGACACAGATCCAACTTTGATGATAGACAAAGTCTGGGAACTTTTTTGGTTGTAATCATCTATCTAGTGACTCTACTAAATGTCGAGCCTCTTGGTGACTCCACTTCATAGTTTTGGCTCAATTTATGAGGCATACTAGGAGAAATCCTTAGAAGACACAAGCTGACCCAGTATATGACCCTGAAAAAATCATCAAAGAAAGAAAGACATTACAGAAAGGAGCATCAGGTTCAGGTAGCTCTAAACAATATTCTATATTTCATCAAGAAAATCCTGTAACAGAAGAAATACATGTTTAGAGTATAGCATCTAATACTAGCAGTGAAGAAAAAATATCAGAGATTCATAAAGCTCCTTATTCTTTAGGTTCTCCTTTTGCTATAATCCCAAAGGAAACCTCACCTCCTATCCATCAGACTCTTCTAGTCCTATCAGTCACCCCTCAACCCTTTGTGATTTAGACTTCCAGTACCCTTATAGCCACCACAGCTATGGCAGGTCCACAAGCACCTACCAAAATGGAAAGAATCATAGATGCTAGGTGTGGGCCTCTACTACTACCTACTACTTTAAATGCCATGCCTACTGAAGAATATTAGAAGTATGCGCCTAAGTTCACTACAACTAAAGGTGTTACAGCTGAACAACATCTTGAATCATTCTATAGCTATGCTGATAACCTGGACATTAGTGAATATGATGTGTGGATGAGAGTCTTTGTCCAAAGCCTAGATGGAGAGGCTAGAAAATGGTTCAAAGAACTAAACCCAAGGTCTATAGTAGATATTGAGGATTTATATGATGCATTCCTAAAGCATTGGGGGAATAAGAAGGATCTACTCTACTACCACACTAAGTTTGGGAACTTAAAGAGGGAAAATGGTTAGTTGTTGTCTGATTTTAATAAGAGGTTTAACCACATGTATAGCAAGATACCAGCTGAAGTAAAACCCACCGCTATCTCTGCTAAACTCACCTATGCCAGTGCATTTGATTCTGACTTCTATCTATTTTTGAGGGACAGACAATGTGCTACTTTGGCTGATATGCAGGATGTAGCCTTCGAAGTAGAATCAAATAGCATGGTTGTAGAGAAGCTCAAGGGGAATGTTGATAGAAGGAGACACAGGGGCGAGTCTTCATCATCTTGATATCGCAAGATAGATAAAATTACCAAGATGATAGAGTCATTAGCCTCTGAAATCTCCAAATTAAAGGTTGAGCAGCACACTGGGAAAGGAAGAGTTCCTAATACCTTTGTTCCTAGAAATCCAAATCCATATAGAAGAGCTAATGAGAAGTTGTAGATTTTGGAAAGAAGAAAATATACCAATGAAGAAGAGCAGTTTGAAGAAGATGATGAGATCCATTATTTAGAAGACAAAGGAAGTACCTCCTTTTTGACCTCATCTGCCTATGAAAAGTATTATTCAATGACCAGATCAACCAAGAATGGGATGGTGAAGCTGTTCTGCAAACCAAATATTAGCACAGATATAATATAAGGTTGAAGATGAATAATGACAAAGAAACTCATGTTCAATGAGTTGTTGTCCCTATAATACAACAAGCTAATAAGCAGAAGCAACTGGCAGTTTATTCCATCATCCTCAAAGCTCCAGCTCATGAGGTAAGAGACCGTGACAAGTCTTCTTCTCCTTTCAGTTTTCAATCAGAAATTCAAAAGGTAAGAATACCTATACCTCTGATTGAACTTGTGAAGAATGAACCCTTCAAAAGATCCATCCTCGAGGCCCTTGAGCCTAAAGCCATCCAAGCCTCCACTGACTATGTAAATCTGCAAGATGACAAACCAACTATTATTCTCAGCCCAATGATTGAACATTGTAAAGAAAACTCCCCATCATTCTATGTGTCTCTGTCTATTCATGACAAAATCCTCCACAACTACCTTCTGGACACAGGAGCCAGCCATTATCGAATGCCCAAGGCGATCATGGATGAGTTGGGTCCTGAAATTACTAAGCCTTCTCATGACCTATTTTCTTTTGACTCTAGAAAAATGAAATGTTTGGGATTAATCAAAGACCTAGCCATCACCTTGTCTTAGTTTCCCATGAAGAGCATGATGATGGATATTTTGGTAGCATATGTATCCCCCAAGTTTGGCATGTCGCGTTCCAGAGTCTGGATTAAGAGATTAGGTGGAACATTGCAAAATGATCTTTCTTATGCTACTGTCCCAGTTTTTGGAGGTGAAAGTAGGAGATTATACAGAGAGGCTCAGTTGGCTTATATCATCAGTGATGAGAAGAATCCCACTAATCATCCCATATATGCTTGTGACACTGATTTTGGAGCCTGTATTCTTCAGATTGAAGAATACCAGTTGGCCTCCATGTAGCTTAAAAAACTAGTTTGCCAGATCACAGAGGAAGAAGGCCCACAAATTTGGGACATGTTCTTTGATGGGGCTTGCTCTAAGGAAGCTGCAGGGGTAGGTGTAGTCCTTTTGCCCCCCCACACATGAATGCATTCATTTATCTTTCAAATTAACTTTTCAAGTCACAAATAACATAGCAAAGTATGAATCCTTGATATTGGGCTGAAATGCTGCTAAAGAAATCGGCATCAAAGGTTTGAAAGTGTTTGGAGATGCAGACCTTATCATTTAGTAGGTCAACAAAACTTTCCAAGAAAAGCATCCAAGGATGAAAGCATACAGAGATGAGGTATGGAAGCTTAAGGACTCTTTTAATATTTTCAACATTTCTTACATCCCAAGAATGAAGAACGAACTTGCTGATTCCCTTGTTGTGTCTGCTAGCACATTTTTTCCTCCTTTGCCTCCTAAATTGACTTATGATGTTCAGGTGAAATATAGACCATCTCTGCCTGACAATGTCAAATACTGGAAATTTTTTGAAGAAGATGATCAAACTAATAGGTTTTTACAAGTCGTTGATAAATTTTCTAAAATGAACATCGACCAAGAAAATGAAACCATGGAATAATGCGACCAGTCCAAGCTAAAGGACGATATTGGCTGTGAAAACATTGTCCAATTGCCTAGTAACCATATACCCAAAGGATTAGTGCCCCTAGAGAATTTGTTTGATCATAATGATGTACCTTATAAGCCTGCCAAAAAAGAAAATGAGTCTGCTATTCATAAACATAATGTGGGGAGTCCAACCCATCCAAAATACATAAATCTATCCACTCACTTGTCTTCTGCCTAGAGTTCCGAGTATTGAACCCTGATGAAACAATTTGTTGATATTTTTGGTAGGGAATTCAGTGATCTTAAGACCTATGACACCAACATCATTCAGCATAATATTCCATTAGAGAAGAACACCATCCCTTTTAAGCAAAAATTAAGACCTATCAGCCCTCTCTTATTGCCTTTGATTGAGATGGAAATCAAGAAATTTTCATATGCAACGATCATAGTTCCCCTGAGGTATTCAAAGTGCATAGCTAACCTTGTGGTAGTAAGAAAGAAGAATGGATAAATTAGGCTTTGTGTTGACTTCAGGAATCTAAAAAAATGCTTTAAAAAAGACAACTACCCCCTGCCTAAGATGGAACACTTGTTGCAAAAAGTTTCAGGGGCTAGGGTCATGTCTTTCTTAGATGGATTTTCAAGTTACAATCAGATTGATGTACATCCAAAAGATTAGGAAAAGACCGCCTTCACTACCCCTTGGGGAACTTTCATGTACTCAAAGATTCCTTTTGGACTGATGAATGATGGGCTACTTTTCAGAGGACCATGGACATACCCTTTCTAGGAGAGAAGGACAAGTTTCTCCTTGTTTACCTCAATGACATAACAGTCTTTTCCAGCAGTCACAAGGACCATTTGCAGCATTTGAAGAAGGTATTTCTAAAGTGCAGATAGTTTGGAATTTCTGTGAACCCAAAGAAGTCACAGTTTTCTCTAGAAGAAGGCAAACTTCTAAGACATATTGTTTCTGCTGAAGGTGTGAAGATTGATCCATCAAGAGTTCAAGAAATTCAGACATTGTCTATCACAAGATCAAAAAGGGACATTCAATCTTTCCTGGGTAAGATCAACTTTGTGAGGAGGTTTATTCCAAACTTTGTAGAACTAGTGAAGCACATCACTTCCATGCTACAAGAAGCTCATTTGAAGCCATCAAACAAGCTATCATGGAAGCTCCCACTCTAATCAGTCCAGATTACATCGAGGAGTTTTATATCTTCTCTTTTTCCTCTTATGATACACTTGCAGCAATTCTATTGCAGAAAAATGATGAAGGCATAGAGCACCCTATGGCCTTTTTCAGCAAAATTCTGAGGGATGTTGAGCTAAGGTATGACCTTATTGAAAAACAAACTTATGCTCTCATAAAATCTTTAAAGGCATTCAAAATTTATATCTTGCGTTCCAAAGTGGTTGCATATGTACTTTAGCCTTAGTAAAAGATGTCCTAACTCAGCCATATATTGATGGAAAGAGAGCTAAATGGATTGCAAAATTCATAGAGTTCAATATAGAGGTGAAGCCCACTAAGTTTGTCAAAGAACAGGGCTTGGCTAAACTTATGGCTAAGGAAAACTGCGGTTTGCTAAAAATTAATTGCATGGGTTCAAATTCAAGTGATGAGTAGACAGAGGAAGTAGCAAAAAAGAAAAAGAAGAATCAATGTTTGGCTGAAAATCTAGCCACCTATGAATGATATTCCAGCATAGTTTATTTTTTGCAGTAGCTAGAAGTCCCTCCAAGGCTTAGCTCAAGTCAATCCCGGGCCATTAAGCTTAGATTAGCCAAATTCTAGATTAATGAAAACATTCTCTATTGGAAAGACCCATCAGGAATCCTATTGAGATGTCTAGATAAAGGACAATCTATGGAAGTCATGCACCAGTTCCATTCTAGTATTTGTGGAGGGCATCATTATTGGAAAACCATAACCCACAAGATCTTGAGAGTTGGGTATTGTTTGCATACTCTATTATCTTATGTGTGTTCTTTTGTGAGGTATTGTGACAAATGTCAGAGGTTTGCAGGAAGACAACAACTAAAATCTCTACCCTTGAAGCCAGTACACACCAATGTTCCCTTCCAGCAATGGGGTTTGGAGTTTATAGGTGAGATCAACCCACATTCTAGTGGCCAGCACAAATGGATCTTGGTAGCCACTAATTATTTCACCAAGTGGATTGAGGCTATACCCACTACGAATGCTAATCATCAAGTTTTCATAAAGTTCTTGAATGAGAATATTTTCACTAGATTTGGTTGCCCAAC
This sequence comes from Pinus taeda, assembly GCA_000404065.3. Lineage (NCBI taxonomy): Eukaryota > Viridiplantae > Streptophyta > Pinopsida > Pinales > Pinaceae > Pinus > Pinus taeda. The sequence goes on along the minus strand of APFE030318189.1, from coordinate 79,192 downwards.
CAAACTAGTCACTAATAATGCAACAGCTTTCAAGGAAAAAGAATTGGTGGACATGATTGAATCTATGGGCATTCAATTGGTGCACTCTACCTCATATTATCCTCAAGGTAATGTCCTATAGAATCATCTAATAAGAGTTTTGTAAGGATAATCAAAAACCTGTTGGAGGAGAACAGAAAGAGCTGGGATTCCAAGTTGAAGTTTTCACTATGGGTTGACAAAGTTACCAACAAGAAATCCATAGGAAATTCTCCATTTAAGCTGGTTTATGGCACTGATGTTGTTCTTCCTATCCAGCTGATTCTCCCTATGGCCAAATTCTTTCAAGAAGAAAGGATGAAACAAATGACATGGTAAGGAGAATCAATAACCTTGTTGAATTACAGTAGATCAGAGAGCAGCTGGTTGAGAAATCAAGAATTCATCAGAAGAGGATCAAAGAAACCTTTGAGAGGAAGGCAAAAGTGGACAATTTCCAATTTGGTGATTTGGTTCTCAAATGGGATGCATTGAAGGAAAAGAAAGGTAATCATGGTAATTTTGACTCCTTATGGACAGGTTCGTTTGTCATCACTCAAATTCAGCATAACAATACCTTTATTCTGTAGAGTGTAGAAGGAGAAGATGTTTTTGGTAGCCCAATCAATGAGTGGTTCTTGAAACTTTATTTCATTTAAGGCTTTAAAGCCTTGATATTGTAAATATGTTTCTCAGTTTTTATTTTCTATGCAAAATAAACTCCATGCCCAATGGAACACTAAGATATAGATTTGATTTTGGTTTTACAGGAAAGGCGTTGATCTGTGGTTCTTGAAACCTCACAGGGAGGCTTTCATCCCTAGAAGGAGCCAGTGTGAGCCCCTGAGGTGCAGTGCTGCTATTTTTAGTGGAAATGTCACATGCTTCAGCTCTGATGGCAACATCTCCTCTTGCTATGCCTTGGCCATAAGCTAGACTTCAAAATATTGCTCTCACATATATAAATGCATTGGGTCCTTATCCAAATGGGTCCAAATATGCTCTTTATGTCTTCAAAAGCCAGTAAAATCATGCCAAATATCAAAGCCAGTGTAGGAGAAGAACCCTTAGAATGGTGGAAAAGCACTATTGGCAGGAAAAAACACATAAAAACAGTGAAAAACCAAGTATTGGAGGCATAAACAGTGAAATTCACAACAGCTGTTAGATCTGGCCAATCAACGGTCTAGATCTAATCGGCAGGTTGCAATCGGTGGATTGGGGGCACACTGTATGGAACTTGCGATGGTGATTGGCGATGCAATGTGGACCATCGATCAAGGACGTAGATCAACAACCCATGTTTCATCGCAGGATCGCTATCGGAGAATACAAAGAGCGATTAGCTGGACCTGATAGTTATATAAATAATATTGCATAAGATTTGAAATCCACCGAAAGGCACTTTCCTATGTATTTTCCATATTTTCGTTATTTAACGAAATACAAAGGGGAAATGCTGATGCGATAAAACTCGGACCTGAAGGGGTCCACGAGTGAAAATATATAATATTTCAGGTCCACCAAAGCGATTTTTTCATGATTTTTAGTGTTTTTAATGTCTTTCAAAATACAAAGGAAAGACTGGGAATAGACCATTTGCGACTTGTGATAGTGATTGAGGGCAGACCCGATAGAGGGATAGACCATATTTGAGGACTATTGAAGTTCGAAATGAACTGTGCTTTGGCATAATTTGATAGTATTGCAACATTTCACGATGTTAACAGAAAGCAACCATTTAGAGGATTTCAAAGGGCCGATGCACTCATCCAGACAGAAGCTGGGAGATAGATGCCAGAAGGATAAAAAGCCATCTCATGATGCAACCAAAACCAATAGAAGTGATCATGGAGCATTATTCGCACGAGCGAGCTCCATGACAGTCCAACAAACTACTAGAATGTAGTTACTTTGTTGTTAGAAGAAGAAACCTCCAAGCTCATGCTTGCCTAGTCATGGCATCAAACAGTTAAAAAGGAAGATGGGATAGATTAAGACCTCTCGAGCCTCAAAAGGCTCGAGAGCAGTGTAAAAGGCCTATAAATATTTGAAAGTTCAGAGTAATAGAGGTTCAACATTTTGAGACTGTGGAGACTCTGCTCCTCTAAGCTTCTCATCTTCATTCCAGCAATATAAGCTTCTTTTGGTGTTACATGTTCAATTCCCATTTTCTCTTATGTTCTAAGCTTGCACTTGAATAGGTTATTCATGTTTTCTTCTGTGTCTAATTCGAGAAAACTGTCATCTTACCTCTGCATTGATAAATTAGATTTGCAAGCTTCATATACTTCCTATAGCTATCCATTCATATGTGTTTATGTATGCATCTGCTGGTACAGTCATTATTCTCCATCTATCCATTGAATCTATAAACTATTGAGCATTAGTGGTCTAAAGCCTTGTAAACCTGAGTGTGTTCATGCATGTCTTGAGTGAAAACAGAGTTGAAATAGTCATTTGACTTGATTCAAACAATCACCCATTCCAATAGTTCAGAGAACAATATTGAATATTTATATGTTACGAGGCATCTCCGAGCTACAACCTAGGAGAGCTTCCTGGAGTGATAACACTGACCATGGAGACCATTATAAAAAATGGATTGACCATATTTTACCTTAATTAATAATGGTTTTTGAAGTTTTTTTTGGTGTAAAATGGTTAATTGTTACTAACTAAGGTTGATTGTGGTTGACTATGGTTAACTACATCTAATTATGGTTGAGTAAGGTTGATTAAGGTTGAATACTATTGACTATGGATGACCATGTTTAAAGATGGTTTATGATGGTTGATGACGGTTGACAAGGTTATCAGGATTGACCATGGTTGACCAAGGGTAGATGAGAGTTGTCCATAGGTAACCATAGTCTGTGAAACCAGAGATTCTGGGTTCGGTCCCCAGTGGAGTCGCCAATTCTGTTGAGGGATTTGCTCCCCTAGGGCTTTTGGGTGGAAACCCTAGTAGACTGAAGGTTGTCTAAATAAAGAAACACACATACACATAGCCATTATGCTATTAAAAGCAAATTCTATAGTAAGAGGGGTGTACCTCAGGTCCTATGTTCGAGAAGTTCCTCAAGGGTCAAAACCCTTCTTCAAGTCCCTTTCACTCCTTTGTACTGCAAAACAACCAATTCCAAAGAATATAGCAGTATATGGACAAAGACTTATAAATAAATCATCTTTATGTTATAAAAGAAGGAAGTTAGTTATGAACTTTAAACAACCATTCACATATGAAATTCAAACATGAACATCATAAACATAAAGAAGAAGCATATCGGGAACCAAGATGTGTTTCTTTATTATAGACAAATAGAATGTACAAAAGGAGTAATATCACCTGAGTAACCTTTCGCAGGCTCCAAGCAAAGCTTCCTTCTGGATCCGTCCAGCCTCAAGCCTTAGCATATTTCCTTCCAAGACTCACTCCATGATGCCATAACTAATGGATGAACATCAACACACAAGGAAACAAGGGTTTCCTGTACAAATGGGGGAAGTGCAGAAGGCACAAGGGTCTTCAAACCTGGTCAGGGGAAAAATTTCAGTATAATAACCTTTCTGTCTCTTCTCTCCTCCCTTAGGCCTTCCCTTTGATGTCTTTTTATAGCACTCCCAAAGTAGTTTTTTAGTTAGGAGTTGGTTGGGAACAGTTAGGCCACAAGCACTAACAGGTGATCAGTAGGTAAAACCCACGATCTCCGACCGAAAATAAGGAGTTTTATATATTTTTAAGTGTTTTAATACATATACGCGGGTTGGGTATATGCAGACCCGCGTAAACACGCATTTAACTCAGGGCAATGTAGCGTATAAGGGATAAAACACTATTTTTTTTAAATTTGAGACTAGGTCTAGAAGGAGAGGTTGCCCTAGGCCATGAGTGCAGCATCAAAAACCATAATAGTGAGATTTGGAGCTATAACACATAGGTAACCATGGTAGGCCATTTTTGACAAGGATTCAGAATGATCAATTATGTTTAACTATTGTTAACAAATAATGATCATGTTAACCATGTTTGACGATTATTGAGTTGGTTGACCATGGTTGAGCTTCTTATCCATGTTTAACCATGGCTATCTTATTTGATCACAGATGAGCTTCTAAGAGAATGGTTGACTATGGTTGACTATGGTTGACTATGGATGAACATGGTTGGAAATGTTTAATAATAAATGAATATGGTTGACCATGGATGTCCATGGATCACAATGGTGGCCATGGTAGATTATGGTGACCATGGAGGACAATTTTTTAGTTGTTCCAAGCATGGTTGAACATGAATGATTGAGTTTTAGTAGGTTTACTATTGTTGATTATGGTTGACCGTATTTTATTTGTTGGATATGTTTATTATGGTTAAGTATGTTGAACGTGATGACTAAGGTTGACTATATTTATTATTTGATGGTCTTAACTATGGTCAATGATGCTACAATGGTTGACGATTGTGAGCATAATTGACCATTGTGGCATTGAAAACTTATGTCCATGTTTGACCATGTTGACTATGGTTGACGATGTTTGAAAATGAGAACTAATTGCACCGAGAGGTGCTCTATAGCCTAGTATTGGGAGATGTCTTCATGTATCATAATATGAGGGATATTTTGTAACGAAAAATTACATTTAGAAATAATAAAATATTATGTACATTATCAAATTAAAAAATAGTAATAACAAAAAAAATCAATGTCACCATAAATAAAATACTTCAAATTGCACCTTAATTTTACAACAAATTTATATATAGGTAAAGCAATTGAAAGTAAAAATAATAATAATTTAGATTTTAGTATTATGGAGATATGTAATTACTTCACTACTGTTGACGGTGCTGGATAACACCAACATACAGGGGGTATCCCCGAAGTGAAGTCTGAATTAGAACTCAAACCGTTTGGAGTAGGAGCCCTATCTAGAGTACCCTCCTAGTTGTTTAGTCAATTTAGTGTCCTAAATTGCTTGCATAATTTATCAACCGAGGTTTGTAAACTGATGAAATGTGGTACACTCTATGTCTTTAGTTAACCTTTTCTTATTTCATTATTTTGTATTTTATGTTGTTTTGGGGGGTTTTGTTATTTGATGTCTAAGAATGTTCAACCTAAAACTATGAGAAGATTTAAGTGAATTTGAAGAAATGTTCATAAGTTAATCTAATTCCCTAAACCAAAAACTGTTGGCTAATTAGAACCTAATTTGGAAAACAAAGCATCTATCTTATCTGTTAGGCCAGGAGTAACTCCAGAAAAACTGATTCATTTATTCCATTAGGCAGCGATCTATTATATACATGAATGTGATTGTTCAGTTCATCTTCTTGATGACTATTCACATTCAATTTTCCCAATCGCTGAGGATTAGGTGTCAACATTCCCCCCATTAATCTGAAGGGATGTTGGTGAGTCCAAGCATCGTTCTGAATCTTTCAAGCTTTTCTCTTCCAAGCGCTTTGGTGAAGATGTCTGCAATTTGCTCATTTGTGGAACAATGACGGAGATGGATTTTTTTGGCTTCAACATGATGTCGGATCAGATGATATTTAGTATTGATGTGCTTTGTACGATATTGGAACTTTGGGTTTTTGGCCAACTTTATTGCAGATGTGTTGTCAATCATGAGTGGAGTTGATTGTACTTGTTTTACCTGCAAATCTTCAAGAATTTTTCTAAGCCACACAATTTCTCTCGTTGCTTCAGCTGCTGCCATGTATTCTACTTCTATTGTGGAATTTGCTGCAACTGATTGTTTGCGTGATCTCCAAGAGATAGCTCCTGATCCAAGACTCGTAGCATATCCTGAAGTAGATACTCCAGTTTCTTTGTCTCCATCGAAGTCGGAATCAGAGTATCCAATCAAGATGAAGTCGTCCACCTGTGTATACTTGATTCCAAGGTCTTGAGTTCCCTTCAAGTACATTAGAACGCTTTTTGCAGTAGACCAATGTCCCTCACAAGGCTTTTGCATAAACCTGGAGAGGATTCCAACAGCAAATGAAATGTCTGGTCTGGTAGTAGTGAGGTAGATGAGACTTCCT
>APFE030318189.1:32866-70170 GCA_000404065.3 Pinus taeda | reverse complement strand
GCTCCATCAACATTGTCAGTGAAATCTTCAAAAAAATCTTTTCTATGAATCATGTGACAGGTTGCTCCTGAATCAAGCAACCAATCATTTTTCCAGGAAGCAAGTGAAGCATTAAACAAATCTTCATTTACTCCAATGTTACATTGTGCCTCAACATAGTGAGTGGATTCAGGTGCTTTACATTTGTCTGTATCATCAGTTTTACCTTTCTGTTGGTTTCTTTTCTGCTCAATTTTGTCCATGGTAGCTTGCATGTAGAGGCATCATGTGATCCATTTCTTTTGCAGCGAATACAATGTAAATCTGGTTTTTCTCCTTGAGGATGTCTGCCCCCCCTGCCTCTGAAGTATCTTCCTCTTCCTCTTCGTCCACCTCTTCCTCTTGTAGAATCTTGAGCAGGATACTTTTCTTTATGAGCCAGGCATACAGTCTCTTCAGAAGATTCAGGGGTTGTCTTCTTTCCAAAGGCTTTTTCTCTTTCAGCAAACTTTTTCACAAAAGAGTCAAAGGTTATATCTTTGAGATTTCCATTTGCTTGCAAAGACTCAAGATAATTGGAGTATGTAGGATAAAGTGCCTTGAGAAAAGCAATAAGAGAGATATCCAGCTCAACTTTAGTGGATTTGATGCATTATAGACTTTATTTCAGATGCAAGAGCAAGAAGATCATTATTTTGCAGTTCAAGAGTGAAGAGTTTAATCATAAGTTGGACGACTTCAAGTGCAGAATGGGAGTCATAGAGTTCTTTCAGCTTTTGTAAAGCTTCAAAGGTAGTTGAATATGATGAAATGTGGCAACTCACCTCCTTATTTACAGATGCTGTGATTAATGCATATGCTTTGTTGTTCTTGTTTTCCTAGATGGCGAGCTCTTTGTCTGATGTAGGCTTTTCTGGGTCACTGTCTCCTTCTCCGACACACACTCCTTTCCACAACTCATTGAAGATGAGGGTGTGTTGTATCATCCTGGACCAGTCAGGATAGTTCTCCTTTCCAGTGAGAACTATTCCTATCATAGAGATGATTGAATGCATTCTGTAAAAGATTACTTCTGCTGAAATAAAAAAAACTTTTGCTGATAGACTAATACTTCTGATGGCAAAAAAAATTTGCTCTTATATAAAAAAAAAAAACTTCTGCTACTATCCTCGGCATCTAAAAGTATGAGAAACTTCTGCTGCTATACCATGGTCATATAATATAAACATGAATGACATATGTCAATATATAAATATGAGATGCTTCGTATAATATGATCCTTGTCAAACAGCGTTTCAATCACCAACTTTGACACTATGGTTGTATAATATATACATGAATGATATATGTCAATATATAAACATGAGATGCTTCGTATAATATGATCCTTGTCAAACATCATTTAAAATATCAGCGGTTAGAGGCATTCTCATAGCACAACAGCGTTTCATATACCAGGAGTTAGAGGCATTCTCATAACACAACTGATTTCAAAACAACGTTTCATATACCAGCAGTTAGAGGCATTCTCAGATTTCAAAATAGCGTTTCATATACCAGCAGTTAGAGGCATTCTCAGATTTCAAAACAACGTTTCATATACCAGCAGTTAGAGGAATTCTCATAGCACAACTGATTTCAAAACAGCGTTTCATATACCAGTAGTTAGAGGCATTCTCTGATTTCAAAACAGCGTTTCATATATATTAACAGTGTTCCATATTCATTGCAATGAAAACCATGACTGTTTGAACAATGTTTAAAATATCAGCAACAAAACAACATATAAACCCACAAGACAATGTTACCAAACTTTCTTCAAACTGCTTATTCAACAATTTCAAACTGTGCATTTAACATTTACCAAAATGTGCTATCTATCAGGCCAGGTTCCGAGTGTTTTTATTTGGCACCGAACGCAAGAATTTTTCTCACTAGTTCTTCAAAATGATCGTCTACCAGGACCTGCTCTCTGGTGACGAGCTTCTCTCAGACTCATTTCCTTACAAGGAACTTTACAATGGAGTTTTTTGGGATTTCTTAAGCACAAGGCATCAAAAAGATCGTAATGTAGAAGGTTGCATACCATATATGTTTGTATTAGCAGTTACTAAGCAATTCGATTCATGGCTTGAGAAAGATGCTCGCCAACATAATTCAGGCATTATGAGAGTATGGGACAAAACAGTGGATCAGAAGGCAGGCAGTGGACAGAGGAGCAAAAGGTAGGCAGTGGACAGAGGAGTTACAGTGGACAGAGGAGTTACAAGGCAAGGCTAAAAAAATAACCTGGGACCTGTGCTCTGATACCATGTCAGGCTAGGAGTAACTCCAGAAAAACTAATTCATTTATTCCATGAGGCAACTATCTATTATATACATGCATGTGATTGTTCAGTTCATCTTCTTGATGACTGTTCACATTCAATTCTCCCAATCGCTGAGGACTAGGTGTCAACATTATCTTATCATTAGTCCTAATCCATGGATCTAATTCTTAAAACCAAAAATGAAATCACAGTGTTTGTTTGAAGTAAAGATAGAAAATGAAATCAAATAAAGTACTTCTGGTTACTTTAGCATTCAATTATGAAGTATGATCTTCTTGAGATGGAGTATAAGCAACTGTTTGTACTTTAACTTCTAATGTCCTAGAAAAATAAGCAGAGTATGCAACTAAGTGAGAATGTAAAAGAAAAAATATGAAACCATTTAAAAATAACTATAAACAACTAATGCAATTTTGACTTTCTCCAACATTCAAATGTGAAGCATTACCCTCTTGAAGTGCTATGTAAGAAGTCAATTATGCCTTAGTTCCTAAGTTCCTAGGAAGCTAATAACAATGTACTGAGTAATTTCAATCACTGTATGAATTAGACATTTAACCATTTAGTTTAGGAGCATCATCATCTTGAAATGGCTTTTGAAAACATACATTAACACAGTTAATTGACAATTTCGTTCTAAGAAAATGAATGACAAAACAGTAAGAAAACTAAGCAATTGTGTATTCTTATCACTTCAATCTTAATCCAATTTGGAAACAGAGTTATTTTTCTCTATGAAATATCTTAGAAGAACAGGGCTGCATAGTTGTGAGTTATCACTATGCTATTGATAAAAAACTGGAATGAAATATTATCCTAATTATAAAATGGATTTGTTGAAAACAGAGTAATGCAAATTGAACTAAAAACAACAATAAAAAACCTCCTTCAGTCCAGGGGCCCTCTACAACTGATTTGGCTGGACTGCTAGCTAGTTGAAGATGCTATTAACCAATCGTTCTCCACACAAACTTTATATTATGATAAAATGAAGTCTGAATACAGAGTATCAATAAAAATCCTGAACTTAACACTTAATTTCTAAATTGTTTCTCGGTTCTATGTAACCAATATTTAAAGGAAAATAACATAATTGTTCATGAGATAAACTTTCTACAGGTTTCTAATTCGAATTAGATTTGCAATAAGACTGTTAGACTCTTGATTTCCTATGAAAGAGCAAATCAAGCGTCCTACTACTTCCAGATAACATATTTTGACTCCATCTTTGACCATGATCTTAGGCTTGCTTTTCTGTCGATTTGGATCGGGTGAATAAGATAGGATCCATGTGTAGATGACTCTAGAAATGCCCATGTGGCCCAATTCTTCATTTGACACCTAGAACCTGTGAAACCATGAGAGTAGCTATGGAATCCACAATTAGCTACAGAATAGGATGCATTCTATAGCTAAATTGCAAAAATATACTGAAATAGAAAGAACATTAAAATATAATATGGCAATCATTTTAATGCTTCCCTTAAGACAAAACCTAGCATTTATGATTGATTGGGGTCTATAATCTTATGAGAAAGTGAGGGAAAAAGGTGAGAAAAACTGTCAAGGAGAGGTTAATTCTGAGGTTCAACATACCCCCACTGCAAAATCATAGCATGTTGTCATGCAATTTTCCAAAAATGTGAATTCTTCTTCCCTACTGCATTTGCTCAAACACCTCTACTAGTACATCCAATTTCCTTCTTTTGTTCTTCTTTGAAGCGACGACCATTCTGGGCCTTCTCATAAGAAGCTTGTACTTGAGGTTAATGATTTCTTTGTTCAAAACCTCATTTTTTCTTTTCAATTTCTTTTTTTTCTAATACAACAGTCCTAGATGCAGAATGGTATTATCATGAATTGCCTTGCCCAATTTATTTTGTTCCTTCAAGATCTCATTTTCCTATTTGATATGTTTGTTCAATATCTCTAATTCATAAATATAATGTCTGAGAGCATCAATTAGAGGTTCTTTTGGATTGACAGAAGGTTCTAGGTTCATTGAGGCACTTCTCTTCTCCAATGATTCTATATAATCATATATTTGTTGTTGCATTGAGTATATGCATGGAGATCTTCTGCTAGGGCTACCTTCAAACTGATAAACATGAGAACTTTGAGGACTGTGTACAGAAGAGATGTTAACAAGAGATGGTACGAGGGTTTCCTCATCTAAAGTTATAAGCTTTGGCCCTTTTGATGATGTTTTCTTTATCAAACCTTAGAGTCTAGAGCTCCATCTAGGTTGTGCAGTACTTACATTTTCCTCATTTGTAACCTTTTTCTCTTTCCTTATCTTCCCTCTTGTCTTGATTTCCTTTATGATCTCTATCAATTATTTAGAGATTAGATTTTCATCATTCTTCTGCAATGAAGACTTATGTTTGTATTCAATAGTTATATCTGTCTTCTTTCTTCTACTTATTTTGATATTATCTTATTTAAGTGACTCAGGTGCTTCTTGAAAATGGTTTCTAATAAAGAAATTCTCCAAGGTATCTTTATGCTCTTTAAATGAAACTCAACCAATATCTTTATCAACCCATGACGATATATGGTTGTATCTATGAACTGTATTTTCTTTTGCACATTTGAGGCCAGCTTTTTAAACTATTTAGGAGGAAGAAAGGAAGATTAATTTCCCAGTTTTCTAAGAAATTCATTAGTAAATGGATATGGTAGACATACATGCAACCAAACCTCCCTTCACAAGTGATAAATTTCTGTAAAATCAAGAGCATGTTCCTCCATTTACTTTTAAGAGCTGAGTTGGGGATACATTTTCTAAAAATGGAGACATCCATACCTAGGTTTTTAAGTATTACTTTCCATGATTCATTATGGAACTCCTTGTTCTAGAACCATCTTTCACCATTCCTGGGAAGTTCTATAGCCTCGGCCATGAATGAGTCAATCACTGCAAATTTGATATCTCCAATTTCTACCTCTGTGCCATCAAAAGATTGAGCAAAGGATTTTGTAATTTCTTTATGAAAATCATCAACTCTTGACAAATTTAAGCTAGCGAGCTTTCTGCAACATTTCTTTTAGTTGTGGGTATCCTTCCACTTTCTTTTCTCCTACCAGTTTTGATCTAACAATTGGCCCCATGCCTTCTACTGTGCAAAGTTCTCAACCTTCAGAATTACCCTTCCTTGATTTATGAATTGTCTGTGAATATGATGAAAGGAATTGTGGGTGGGTATGAATAAATGGATGGTAGGGGTTATGGAGAAACATAGACAAGTATGTCACATCATAATCATAACCGTTAATGATCAATGAGGGAGTCAATTATGGACCATTATGAAACAATATATTGAGGATGTGGCTGATATGTAGTATGATGGAGATTGCAATCAAATCAAATGACTATTTGTCAAGGAAACATATGAATATCAATATTATACATGTTTTACGTTTTAACCTTGCTATTAAAATAAATTTTTGCACTTTACCTTTTAGAACTTAACCTTTTCATTTGTTGTTTTCTTTGGTGTTGATCCTTAGGTACCCTTTTAGAGTGCTGGTCTTTAAAACATAATTCTTCAACTCCTTCCAATCATCATTTGTTTGTAAGTTGTACAATTGTGTCAGAGCTATTGAATGAGATATGGTTGCAGAATCGAATTAGTTGCAGAATGGAATCAGCTGCAGAATGTGATTCGTACAAAAATGAAGTATGGCTATGGAATATGAATGTGAAATGGAATGGAAATGGAATATGACGGTGAAATGGAATGAAACTGAAAATGAAATGAAAATGGGGTGAGATGGAATGAAACTGTAAAACTAAATGGATTTGCAGATTATGAACTGCAAATGAATGTATCTTTATGTCACTACTTATTACAAAAAAGAAATGGAAAATATAGGATGTCAGAAATATCTGATTTTCACCCTATATTTTCTATATAAGTATGCCAATCAATGATTGGTTTTCACCCTATATCTATATCTATATATATCTATATATATGTGTGTGTGTGTGTGTGTGTGTATATGTATATATGTATATAGGAAAAATAAAAGCTAAGTTTGTGAAGAAGAATAATTATTCTTCACCAACTTCATTTCAGTGTTATCCTAGAAAATCTTGATAGAATCCTCTCTTGAAATTAGCTTATGATATATCTTCAATCGATGACCATTCACAAGAAGAGGTGCCTTTCTTTCATCTATTGTCCTTATCTTCACTGCTCCATTATCAAAGACTTTTTCAATCTCATATGGCCCAAGCCAATGAGTCTAAAATGTTCCTTGAATATCTTTGAATTTTGAATCGAACAAAAGTGCCCAATCCCCTGATTGAAACTTCTTTTCCTTGATATACTTATCATGCCATTTATCCCTTTGTTGCTGGACTACACAAGTTCTTTGAACTGCATTGTCTAATTTCATCAAGCTCATTGAGTTGCTCCAATCTATGTTTCTATGCTTCTGATAAATCAAGTCCCAATTGGATTGCCATCTTGAAGGTTCTGATTTGAAACTCTATAGGGAAGAGGACTTGCTTCCAATAAACAAGTTCATAGGGAGTATGTCCTGTTGTGTTCCTCCATGTAGTTCTGTAGGCCCATAAGACTTCAGGAAGCCTTTATGCCCAATCTCTCCTGTATAGATGTACATTTTTAGTGAGAATTCCTTCAATCACCTTATTGGTAGATTCAACTTGACCATTTGCTTGTGGGTGATAAGGAGTAGACTTTCTATAATCTTGTAATTGAGAGACCCGATCTGTCACAATTTCTCTTGGAGCACCAAAATGAGTGAAGATATCCTCAAAAAGAAAATTAACTATAGAATTTTCATTAGAAGAAGGTAATGCTTTAGCCTCTACCCATTTAGTGACATATTCAGTGCATACCAAAATATACTTCTTTTGTTTAGATGGAGGACTAATTGGTCCAACAAAATCCAAGGCCCATTTTTCAAAAGGTTTAATGAGTACCCGAGTTTGTAGTGGCATTTCATCTGACGAGAAGGTTTTCCTACCCTCTAGTAGTTGTCACACCTTTTGACATATTATTTGGCATCTATGAAAATGGATGGCCAATAATATCCTAAATGAAGGATTTTATAGGTTTTCCTCTTGTCAGCAAAGTGTCCACCACAAGGTTCATCAAGACATGCCTTAAGAACTTCAGGCATTTCATTTTCTTGAACACATCTTCTTATCATGAGATCTAGACCTGTATTATAAAATTCATTAGTAATCCATGATTATCTTGCACTTATTTGAATGATTTTTCTTTTCTCCTTAGGAAACAAATGTGCAGGTAATTTTCCCGTGACTAAGTAATTGGCAATATCTACAAACCAAGGGGTTTGAGTAGTTACGGCAAAAAGATATTCATCAGGAAATTTATCTTCAACTAGAGTGTCATATTTGATATTTTGAATTCTAGATAAGAAATCAGCAACTGTGTTTTATTTTCCAGGTCTATCTCGAACAATGATGTTGAATTCTTGCAAGAGTAATAGCCATATTGTAACTCTGCCATTAGTAATAGATTTATTCATTAAGTACCTAATTGCAGAGTGGTCTATATGAACAAAGGTTTCATAGCCTATTATGTAATGTCTGAATTTGTTGATAGCACGAACAAAAACTAAGAATTCCTTTTTAGTTACAGTGTAATTTAACTTGGTGGGAGTCAAATTGTTGCTTGTGTAATAGATGCATAGGGGATCACATCTTTTTTCCATAATATAGCTCCCAGAGATGTATTTGAAGTATATGTTGAAATGTGAAAGGGTAGTTTCCAATTTGGACCTCTTAAGATGGGTGCTTTAGACATTTTTTCTTTTAAAGTCTCAAATGCCAACTGGCAATCAAGATTCCAATTGAATTCACAATCTTTGGTGAGTAATTTGAAGAGTGGGCATGCTATTTTAGTGAAATTTTCTATAAATCTTCTATAGTATCCTATGAATCCTAGAAAAATTCAAACATCATTTCGACAATTTGGAATTGGTAGTTTAGAGATGACTTCAACTTTAGATTTATCAACTTTAATTCCATCTCCTAAAATGTGATGTCCCTAAACAATCCCTTTTGTAAACATCATAAAACATTTTTCATGGCTTAGTGAAAGGTTTGCTTCCTTACATCTTTTAAGAAAATTTTCCAAATTTTCTAAAGCTTCTTCAAATGTATTCCCATAAACTGTAAAGTCATCCATATACACCTCTACACAATCATGTACTTGATCAGAAAAAATTTCTAGTACTTCCCTTTGGAATGTTGCAAGTGCATTGCACAATCCGAAAGGAAGTACTCCATAGGCCTAAGTTCCCCATGGACAAGTGAATGTGGTTTTATCTTGATCTTGAGGTGTGTTAAACACACATGGGAGCAAGAACAATAGGAAAGATAAAGCATGTGAGTACAATTTTTATTAAAAAGAGATATACATTTATAGTACATTATTGTGACCGTTGGGTTTCACATCCCAAGGTCTCTTGGACTACTTAGTATATTTAGCTTCCACACTAACCCATTTAGGATTAGGTGTCCAACATTCCCCCCCTTAATCCGAAGGGTTATATATGAGTCCAAGAAGAGAGCTGAAATACAAAATGTGCAAAAATGCATGGCAGCACTAGGTTGAATGTGCTCTCTGAAATGTTGGTATAAAGGGCAGTGGTTTGAGGATGACCACCAACAATTGAATGCTTAGTGAAGTTCCCGGAACTCTTCCAAAACTGGCAAGAAGCTGGAGTCTTCTGCTAGAGGAAGTGCTCCTATTGTTTTGAAGAGGGAAACCTTCAACCATAAAAGGAAGGTATCACCCCGCATAAAAGGGAGAACTTCAACCTGAAAAGGGAAGTCTCATCCTGTGATGGTTTAACGATGACCAACAACTCTGGAATGCTTAATGCAATTCTTGGAACTCTTCCAAAACTGGCAAGAAGCTGGAGTCTTCTACTAGAGGAAGTCTTCTCAATTTTGTTCCTGGAATTCTTCCAAAGCTGGCAAGATGTTGGTGTCTTCTGCTAGAGGAAGTGTTCCAGATTGCCAACTGAAGGCATGTTCACGAGCATCTTTGTCTCTAGCTACAACTCTGAAATTGGTGTGGCAGGTTGTGGCTCAGGCTCACTTGATGTGGCTTTGAAGCTTGTAGATGACCATCATTTCCCCCCCCCCCCCCCTGTCAGATACAAGGTGAGATGATGGAGAAAACTCAACTGCAGGATTTTTCAATACTCTAGAACAAGTTCTGATATGTTTTTGGAATATCTTCTTGGCTGTTGATGCCCATTGCCAAGAAGCGATCCATCCAAGATGAATCTTTGTTCTTGCAGGACGTTTGTTTCTGATGCATCTGTGTGAAGAATGACTGGTTTTATGACAGTTCTTACATGGATGAAGATCAAAATAGTGATCTTTTAGATGGCCAACTCGGTCACAGTGTTGGCATTTTACAATCTGTTGTTGTTGTTGTTGTTGCTATGGAAGAGAGGGAGAGTCTGGAACAGTTGAAGCTGAACTTTCATGAGGAGCAGGTGAACTGTCATGAATGAATCGAGCACTCTGAAACTGAATGGGCTTTGAGTAGTCTGGAATATGAAAGGACAAGTCCTTGTCATATCCAAGGCCAGTTCTGTGCTTGTTGTGGACAAGCTGTTCCCAAGGTCTGATGATGGGCTTGGGAAGAGCAGACTAAGTTTCTGCATCTACATGTATAACTGGTGCTTTATTGGACACTGTATCTGAATGAACTTCAGCAATATTGTCTTGCTGTTTATGGGAGTCTATTTCATTGTTCTGAACAGAAACAGGTTCATAATGGTGACTCATCTGTTTTAATTCTTCTTACTGTAGCTTTGTCTCAAGCTGCAAAAACTCAATCTTCCTGTGCATTTTGTAGACATGTCTAAATTTCTGAGAAAGATCCTTTGCTGATTTGTAATGTGTCATCAACAGTAGATTGTATAAGAGTTTTCATGAACTCTAATACTTCACTGGTTCTGGCCATTTTTCTTCAATGTCATATTTACACCTTAAAAGCTAATCACAATTATTACTTAATGCATAAAAGTAATATCCACTCACAGTACACAACAATATCTTGTATAAATTTGTAGCAAATGAATTAGGGAATCAATGCATATATATGTAGACATAAACTATAATGGGTTTTAAATACAATGCCACAATTGGGGCAGCAGCAACTACAAACTTGCTTGGATCCTTCAAGTACTCTTTCACTTTCAAATCAGCATCAGCAACAAGTTCCCAGAATCTAGGTTCTTTAAAATGGACTAGTAACATGCATCTCATAGAATAATAATCATCACATATATTCTGAGTATTTCTAGGTTTACTGGACAATGAATATGTTGTTTTTCTTGTTAGTCAGGGTATCTTTTTACATGATATCATCAAAGTATCTTCCTATAAGATTATATTTCGACTTTGACATTTTAATGAGTGCACTCATTTGTTTGGCCATTTCTGGTACATGATTATCTGCACTCTCTTTCTTAATATCAATTATATGTAAATTTTGAAAAAATTTACCCAAATTCCAACAATTCTAACCATTCCTTCACCTCGTTAGATATCTCCTTTAGAAATTCACTGACAAAATGGAAAACGAAGAAACCAACCTATAGCCGGTTTGGAAATGCAATTGTTCTAGAAGTAGCCGAAGAAAATGCATACAGATTAAATACAACTGATTAGATGTGCTTGAAACATGACCAAGTCAAAATCTAGTTAAATTTAGTGAATTGATAATGTATGTTGAGTTAACAACTCAGCGATACGCAGCCAACTTTACACATTGACTGACCCTTCGGCAAATATATATATATATAACGGTATCCCGAGCGACCAATTAGAAAATCATTTTGCTATTTTCTTTTCTATAACCGTCCATTATAGGAATAGTTTTCATCTCAAATCTGTGAGTTCAGATCCATATCATGGATTAGTAACGGACTAGTGCACATATTAAGAGCAATAATCATCACAAAAAGAAACGACCTTTCCAACGAACGCTCAGGGCATTGAATGAATTTTCAGGAGACATTTAGCTGATCATATTTTTAGGGAAAATAACAAATATACACCAGCCTTCAAAAAAGAACGCACAAGTTTCATTAATTAAAATTAAACGACCAACTCACCGGGAGATATATCAATGCCAATACATGTCGCTAATGCACAGACATGTGAGGTTGGGTTGCACAATTCCATTTGCATCATTCTTCCTCGGCGTTATGCTCTACCTTCCGCTCGCGGTTGCCATGTTAACGTAATACCATTCAACGTAGTCAACATATACACAACGTCTAGTGACTGTACAACGATGTATGGTGGTTTGCAGGGATGATTAAAATACCAACATACATTCCATTCATGCAGGAGAAGTAATCCATGTCACAGTCATAACGCCTCCGACTTCAATGCACCAGCCACAACAAGATAGAGGAGAGGAGCTCCTTTGACACCCTCATGCATTCAACATCTCTAGGCAGCAACCCTTCATTCACAACACCTCCGTTCAACTGCTCTCACTACGCCACAACAACTCCAGGTAGAACACCAAGTGTTGTTACAGATTTTCATGAAGGGACTAAAGATGTTTGGAAACATGATCACAAATGTTTTTTTGAGTAGTCATATCACCTCCCAGATCAACACTTACTCAAATATCGATGTGTTATTGAAAATTCCCTTTACAAACATGCGCTGGAACTACAAAGGATCGTCTGTTTGACGCTGGTTCATAACAACATATGATCTGAAAGCCCTTTTATTCTCCCTCAGCGTAGGCGCACTAATCCATTCTTGATAGATCTTGAATATCCATTCTTCCAGGTTCATGTCTACACTCTTCCACTAACAAAAGATAGGTCAGCCTTAAGATAGGTCGACCCTCCCTTATGATTTGGATCAGCAAATATGAATATCCAGATTTTCTTGTCTTAAGGTGAATCCTGAGTGCAGGATTACATAACCGTTATGCATATTATGAATCTTAGTGACAAGCCATGAAACGCTTATGGACAGAGAGCGCAGGTCTAATTTCAAGGGTGAGGACTATAAAAGACAGAGGTCGTAGGTAATGCAGAAGAGAGCGCCGGTATGGCAGACAAACATGTTGGAACAACTTGGACAGCTCTGGCAGTGTCAGGTAGAGGAATGTTTCATCGTTCAAGTGAATATGGCAGACAGGGCGCAGGTCCGTATAGAGGAATATGGCAGAAATAAACTGCACAGAAAAGCCATAAAACAAATGGCTCAAATTAATTATGCAGGGCAGGAATACGCCTGCTCTGATACCATGTTAAACACACATGGGAGCAAGAACAATAGGAAAGATAAAGCATGTGAGTACAATTTTTATTAACAAGAGATATACATTTATAGTACATTATTGTGACCATTGGGTTTCACATCCCAAGGTCTCTTGGACTACTTAGTCTATTCAGCTTCCACACTAACCCATTTAGGATTAGGTGTCCAACAAGGTGCTAATTGAATTTGATTGTAACCACTAAAACCATATAGGAATGTGAAATACTTCTTACCTGCTATCTAACACTTGATCTATAAAGGGAATATGAAAATGATCTTTTATGGTAGCTTTATTCAATTCTCAATAATCAATGCATACCCTTCATTTACCATTATTTTTAGGCACAATAACTAGAGGGGAAACCCATTAGCTGTCTAAAATTGGGTAAATGAAGTTTACATTCAGCAATTTTGCAACTCCTCCTTCACTATTTCCCTAAGATTGGGGTTCATCCTTCTTTGAGGTTGTCTGATAGGTTTACAATTTTCCTCAATGTAGATGTGACGTATACAAGTCTTAGGACTAATTCCTTTCATGTCAGTGTATTCCCATGCATATGCAAAAGACTGTTTTTGTAGTGTTTTGATTAGCTTTTCCTATTGTACTTTTTCCAATTTATTGTTTATGTTCAATGTTTTTCCTAGAAAGATTTCAACTGTAGAGCTACCAAATTATTCGATAGAATAAAGAGACATCTGCCTAGATGACAAATATTCAATATTAGATTTTTCTTGAAATTGAGCATGTTCATATTTTGGAGATGATTCAAAATTTTCCATTGTATTTAAGATTTGACTATCTTCACTAATGGTTGAAATAGTCAAGAGAAGTTGAATATCATTTTCATCATCAATCCATTTTTTTCATCTATCTCTATCATTGTTCTTGTTGGAGGATATAGAGTGCATTTCTTAGTTGAGTTACCATCAGAGATATACATATCACCAGATCTACAGCTAATGAAAGCATCAGTTGTGCCAACCAAAGTCTTCCTAATATAAGTGGATGTCCTCCTAGATTGTTCTTAGGGGTTAAGATCATAAAATCAGCAGGGTACTCCCAAGAGTCTAAAGACATTGAAATATCTTCTAACACACCATCTGGTTTGATTACAGATCTATCTTCCAATTGTAGTAATGTAGGTGTATAAAGAAGATTAGGAAGCTTGAGTTATTCCATGGTTTGTTTGCTCATTATGTTTATTGCTACTCCTAAATCAATCAATGTATTTGGAATTTCAACTCCATTGATATGTGTTTTTACATTTGGACTTCCTGGATCTAAATATTTTTGTATGGCAATTTTTCCCATCATTATGTCTACTATTTTTCCTACAAGTTGAATTCTTTTTACTTCTTTTATCTTTCTTCCTAGTTTCTTCATGCTCAACTGCTTTATTTTTTTAGCTAAAATTGGAATTTCCTTAATGGCTTGTAACAAAGGGATTTTGATACAGACATTTTTCAATTCATCTATAAAATCATAATTAGGCAACATAATATGCTTTTTTACCCCTCTATCAACTTGTTATCTTTCAAGGAAAGGAGGTGTAGAAGTAGATACTGGTGGTTTCTCTATCATAAGAGTTGAGTTTATTGGTTATTTTTGTTTTTCATTTTCAGTGTTTTGGTTTTGAAGAGATGTTCCTTCTCCAAAACTTTTATTTGGTTGTAGAGAATCTTCCTCAGAATTGTCTTCTTCTTGAATAACTACATATGGCTTTTTCTTTTCTAATATCCTCCCAGATCTTAGTTGGACATCATTGAGATCTAGAGGAGTGATCATATAGGTTGGAAATTGTTATCCTTCCACCATATATGTATTCTGAGGATTTTTATTTTTGGGGTTTGGTAATGGTTGGGCGGGTAGCTGATTTGGTCTTTGTGGGAATGGTAGTGGAAGTTGAAAATTTTGGTTTTGAAGTTGGGGCTGTTGATTTTGTTGAGGAATTTTTTGGGGAGGATAGTTTGGATATGATGGAGGATATTGATAGTATTGAGAGAATATTGCATAGGGTTTTGCATTCCTTGAGCTGAAGGTTAAAATTGAGATTGAGGTTGTGGTTGAGGCCAAGGTTGCTGTCAAGAATTCCAATTTGGTGGGGGGTGATTATACATTTGGTTGTTAAAACCTTGGGTTTATGGCCCCTGCCTTGGTCTTCTAGAGACAAAGCAAAGAGATTCTATTGGATTTGAAGTTTTTTATTCTTGAAAAATAGCCTTAAGACCAGGAATTGAAGGGCAACTCTTGGTTTTATGGTTTTCTGAACAAATCACACAAGTCTCTATGATTTTTACATCCAAAGGGCATTCTCTTAAAGCATGCTTATTTTTGTATTTGGGACAAAAAATAGCTAAAGAATCAATCTTGGCTTTCTACTTGTTTTGTATCTTAAGGGTGTCTATATGTTCACTAAGGCTCCCTAGAATATTTGTTTTAAATTCATCAAGCATGTTTCCAATTTCTTCCATACTCACTAATCCAGTTGTAGATTTCTTCACTCTAGTAAGAGAAGGATCTCTTGGACCTTTCCCAGTTTTGGCTTTTCCTCTTGAGAGCTGAATACATAATTCTCCAATGTCATTTAATGGAAGTTGAGAGATATCTCCCTTCCCCATCATATTAACGATATCTATCCACTCATATCTAATGGATTTTAATAAAATATCTTTTAAAGTATCCTGATCTAAGTTCTCCATTTTTTCTCTGTTTTATGTTATAGTTGAATCTTTCAATTAAATCCTTCAAATTTTCATCCTCTTTTTGCATCATTTTAAACACATT
Source organism: Pinus taeda (assembly GCA_000404065.3). Taxonomy (NCBI): domain Eukaryota; kingdom Viridiplantae; phylum Streptophyta; class Pinopsida; order Pinales; family Pinaceae; genus Pinus; species Pinus taeda. The sequence continues at coordinate 54,764 of APFE030318189.1, read as the reverse complement.
ATCCTTGTGATTGATAGGCCTTCAATAATCCAAATACCTTTCCAAAAATTCTTTCTTCATGTCATTCCATGTCCTAATAAACTAAGTGAGCAAACCCATGAACCATTTTAAAGCAGATCCTTTTAATGTTGAAGGAAACAACTTAAGTTTTTGAGAGTCCTATAAATAATCATAAGTTCTGCACAAGACTTCAAATTCAAATAAAAAGGTTTCAAGATTTTCACTTGTTAATCCATGGAAATTTGGGAGGACGGAAGGTGATATATTTTTCATTGTGGCATTTGTATTTTCATCAACTATAGGGAATCCAAAAGAATTATCAACTTCCCTATTTGCTCCACCTCTTCCTCCTCCAAATAGTAAATTTTCTCCAATTATAACTTTTTCTTCTTCTTCTCTTCCTACCATTATAGATTCTTGGGAACTAATATAAGATTCAACCTGGAAGGTTAATTCCTCTTCCTCTAGTTCCTCTATCAATGGTGTATTGAAGAAGGGTTCTCTTTCTTCCTCTCCACTAGGAATTTCTAATTCTTCAACTAAAATATGTTCCCCTGTAGAGGTGAAAAAGGTTACTCTTACTGTTGGAGATCCAAGCTTTTCTTCTTCTAGGACTACCTCATTAGATGAAGTAGGAGATCCTCTTAATTGGATTTCTACCTTAAAACTTCAGAAAGTCTATGGCTAGTAAAATATGGAATATGAGTTTGAGATGGAGGTGTAGCTCTTCTTAGTCTTGGTGGAGAAAGTGGTGTTGTAGGAATTAAACTCCTGCCTCTAGCTATGAATCTACCCCTAGATTCTGTTTCTCTACGCATATCAATTTTTTTTTAGTTGTAAGAGATGAGGTTACCTAATTAAACTTCCTCAACAATGGCACCAAAATGTTTAGTCAATTTGGTGTCCTAAATTGCTTGCATAAATTATCAACTGAGGTTTGTAAACTGATGAAGTGTGGTGCACTATATGTGCTTATTTAACCTTTTCTTACTTCATTGTTTTGTATTTAATGTTGTTTTAGGGGGGTGGTTTGTTCTTTGATGTCTAAGAATGTTCAACCTAAACTATGGGAAGGTTTAAGTGAATCTGAAGAAATGTTCCCAAGTTAATCTAATTCTCTAAACCAAAAACTATTGGCTAGTTAGAACCTAATTTGGAAAGCAAAGCATCTATATTATCTTATCATTAGTCCTAATCCATGGATCTAATTCTTAAAACCAAAAACGAAATAGTAGTGTTTGTTTGAAGTAAACACAGAAAATCAAAACAATTAAAGTACTTCTGCTTACTTTAGAATTCAATTATGAAGTATGATCTTCTAAAGATGGAGTATAAGCAATTGTCTATACTTTAAGTTCTAATGTTCTAGAAAAATAAGTAGAGTATGCAACTAAGTAAGAATCTAAAATAAAAAAGATGAAAGCACGTAAAAATAACTGTAAACAACTACTGAAATTTTTACTTTCTCCAAAATTCAAATGTGAAGCATTACCCACTTGAAGTGCTATGTAAGAAGTCAATTATGCCTTATTTCCTAAGTTCCTAGGAAGCTAATAACAATGTACTGAGTAGTTTTAATCACTGTATGAATTAGTCATTCAACCATTTATTTTAGGATCATCATCATATTGAAATGGCTTTTGAAAACATCCATTAACACAGTTAATTGACAATTTTGTTATAAGAAAATGAATGACAAAAAAGTAAGAAAACTAAGCAACATTGTATTCTTATCACTTCAATCTTAATTCAATTTGGAAACAGAGTTATTTTTCTCCATGAGATATCTTAGAAGAACAAGGTTGCACAGTTGTGAATTATCACTATGCTATTGATCAAAAACTAGAATGAAATATTATCCTAATTAGAAAACAGATTTGCTGAAAATAGAGTAATGCAAATTGAACTAAAAACACCAATAAAAAAAACCTCTTTAACTGCAAGGGCCCTCTACAACTGATTTGGATGAACTGCTAGCAAGTTAAAGATTCTCTTAACCAATAATTCACCACATGAACTTTATATTATGATAAAATGAAGTCTGAATACAGAGTATCAACAAAAATCCTGAATTTAACACTTAATTTCTGAACTGTTTCTGGGTTCTATGTAACCGATATTTAAAGGAAAATAACATAATTGTTTGTGAGATAAACTTGCTACAAGTGTCTAATTCAAATTAGATTTGCAATAGGACTGTTGAACTCTTGATCTCCTACGAAAGAGCAAATCAAGAGTCTTACTACTTCCGGATAATGTATTTTGACTCCATCTTTGACCATGATCTTAGGCTCGCTTTTCTGTCGATCTGGACTAAGTAAATAAGATAGAATCCATGTGGAGATGATTCTAGAAATTCTCATGTGGCCCAATTCTTCATTTGACACATGGAACCTGCCAAACCATGAGAGTAGCTATGAAATCCATAGTTAGTTGCAGAATAGGTTGTGTTTTGTAGCTAAATTGCAAAAATCTACTCAAATAGCAAGAACATGAAAATATAATATGGAAACCATTTTAATTCTTTCCTTAAGACAAAGCTTAGCATTTATCATTGATTATGGTTTATAATATTATGAGAAACTGAGGGAAAAGGGTGAGAAAAACTGTTAAGGAGAGGGTAATTCTGAGGTTCAACACTAGTCACTATAACGCAAATGTTCAACTTGGTTTGAATGGATAAGGTAAGAGATAATATACATAAAATTTGAATAAGTAAGTTGACATTGTGAAACACTGATAGCAATGTATAAAAGGATACCTTCAAGAGGGGGGAGACAAAAAGTGAGCTTCCAGAAGGAAGTAAGAGTCATAACCTAAGATAAACACATGAGCAAAGAAAAATTTGTTAGTTATCTAGTAAAATAGTTCATATAGACACAATGATCATTAAACCACATAAAACACACCTTCAAAAAGTAAAGTAATGAGGCCACTAAAATATTTCAATTTCCTTAGTACACATGAACAAAACATTTATAGAAAACATCTGAAGAATAGTGTTAAGACATTCACAATACATGCATGAAAATGTGTTGGCTCATCGAGCATTATTAATAAGGTGAAATATCCAAGTAAATAGTTGTAATGGGGCACTAGTTCCAATAGTGTTACATTAAGTCACTTCTTATTTCTCCAAATAACATTTTTCTCTCATATTCCAAGTAGAGAAGCCAAGACTAGTTCTCCAAAGTTTAATGCCACAAAATCCCCTTTCTTGGGTTATGTGTTTGGTTTTAAAATTACGGGAATTACCTTTCATATCCCCATGACTCTTCAATTTCCCTCGTGACTCTTGGACTTCTAATTACTTTTGGAATTCTCCTAAAGACATGTGGTCGATATATCACTAAGTGACCTTTTATATTCCACATATGACTCTTCGAATTCCACACAATACATTTTGTCCATTTCTTGAGAATACATCATTACATTCCACATGATGATGTGGAATCACAAATTAACACACATTAAACATTATGACGACACTTGTACTAATTACAACTTGACAATGATGACATTGAATTCATAATGAGGTGGAAATGCCAGGTTGTCTTGTTTACTGCTTGATCTTACACTCCTGGTTGTTGATCTGATTGATGATTTATATTAATGAAAGATCCACTTTTTTGCTCATATTCCTCCTCCAAAGGGTTTTTGATCAATACCAAAATCCGATATGTCATCATGCAATGTATTCTTTCTGTCTCGGTCCATGATCTGCTTCATGTTCTCATTATAGTTTTCTTAGTGCTTCTTCTTTTTAGGGTTTTTTTTCATTCTTTCCCATTTCTATCTTCTCTCAAGAATAATATTTTCATGATTATAAGGGACAATGGAAGATCAGCCTTGAAAACATTTATTCTACTAGCTCATGGAATGATTTGCTCATGATAAGCTTGTGAGAGGTTTAAAAGAAGAAGGCTTGATTAGGAGGGCATAGTAAAACTAATGAGTGGCTTACGAAGGCTACAATGTTGATTTTATTGTGCCATGTAATATGAAGAGGATCTCTCCTTGGTCCATCATAGTGGGGGATGTTAAAGGGACAAGGTGGAAATATCCATGCTTCTAGGTTGTGCCATGTGCTCCAAAGAAAAGAGAGGAAAGCTTAAAAGAACAATTTTACCAGTCAAGGGTGAGGGGATGCATCCTTCAAAATTACCTACTATGCCATGCACTCAAAGGAATGGTCCAAGGAAGGCTAGAGCACATGAGTGCATTGGGAAAGGGGGAAGGTCAAAATTTCAACCTTCAATATTACGCCTTTTTATCAAAAGAAAAGGAGACTTCTACAAGGGTGTAGTTTGAATGGTAAAAGGTAGAGAGGAGTCTTCCTTTATCATTCCCTACTATACCCTATGCTCTAGGGGAAGGGTTCAATCAATGCTTGGGTGTAGAGTACATTGGGAAGGGGGGAAGGGCAAGGTTTCAACCTTCTGGAGTGCTCCATGCACTCAAAGGAAGATGAAGGTTGAAAGAAAGAATAATTTTCCTTAACAAAGGGTAATTGTTGCTTTCTAATGTGACTTTTATCCTGGAATAGCATATTTTGACCCAACTATGGGTGATTTATCATTTGGAGTGTGATTATCATTGAGGGAGGCCATAGGGACGAAGCCACTTTTCCTAGGAGGGTTTTCATTGCACAGAAAGGATAGAAGGGTCTTTGAATTGCATTTTTTTCCTCTAAAAAGGGTGGGAAGAGGTCCATTCTATTATCTAGAAGGGATATATGTTTCATGTAAGGGATATTTCACCAACAATTAGTATAGTGAGTCATTATGAGCAAGGAGGATCAAGTGACTTCCCTTGGGAGGATCATAATGTGTAGCAGATTTGGAACAATCTTAAGAGGGACTTAGTGCACCAATATCTGGGAGTAGGATTAAATCATTGAGGCCCATATATAGGTTAATCTCTACACTCAGTGAGAGGGCTAATGTATCCATAACTTGCATGGGGCTGAAGGACCAAGAAGGGCTTTGAACTGGCTAAGTGTGGGATCGATAGAGTAAAAGAGGAAGATACATCTAGACATGACTCAATGTTCGATCACACACCTAAAACAATGAATATAATCCAAAATAATACATAGTACTAATGAATAACAATCACACCTTGAAAATACAACAAATCAACACTTAATTTTTTTTTTTTGAGAATTTAAATGACACATTAAGAAACTTAGAAAACAAGTTATGACAATTGTGACGACTGTGACGACTGTGACGAATGTGAACAAAAAATGTGCTAAGATATAGGAATGTGTCTATTTCATATTGGAATGATATGTAAGACCATATAATTTATATTTGTGCACCATAATTATGTTTGGTGATGTGGAAAGGTGTGACACATGCAGGAGTGAAAACAACAAAAACGACACCTACGACATGAGGAAAACATAAGACAACACTTGCAAAATGCGAGTGAACTTGAAATAGATACATTCCAAAGTGGATATAACATTAAAATTACAATTATTAAAATTAAAACAAGAAAAATCAAGAGCCATGAATGTGAAGGCGACAGTTGTGAAAGAGAAAGTGTGCAAAAATGAAAATTGAGAAAATTCTTCGTAATAAAAGTACAAACACAATGAAAGTGAGGGAGACTTCTAATCAAAGTGCACGATGATTTTCATCATGAGTTAAAATCACACATACACTATCTTGATGGATGATTTTATTCCTATTCAATCTTGCATAAAGGAATTGTTCTCATAAACTCATTGAAGATTGTGCATGTGGGTGTAAGTGACTTCAAAAATTAAACACTTTTCAAAAAATCAAATGACCATGGAGTAACCATAGAGTGAAAGATCATAAGATCCTCACTAGGTTCCAAAATTCAAGTGTGAGAAAAAATTTGGAGGATTTTAATCAGAGTGACAACACTTGGCAACCTACTGGTAGAAATCCCACTTCTCTATTTATTTTTAATACTCTAAGTGCAAGGTCTTAGTCTTTTAGGAATTATTGATACATCTTGTGGATTATGTTGGTTCCCCTACTTAACCCGGTTAGAGGTATAGTCACCTCCATTCCCTTACTCGGTTAAACATGTATTAGGACTTGCCAAACCGTTGTTTCAATTTAGGAAAGAGTAATATGCACGAGGAGTTCAAGATATTCAGAGTATGAAGTTCATCCCTAGTGTTGCTTCTCTACTAGTAGGCCTAAACAATACCCTGACGGAGTCTCTAGAGGAGCACAAATGTTGCTTTCCTACCAGGGAGCCTGGATAGTAACCCAACAAAGTCACTTGCTTCACCTGCCTACATAGGAAGCCTTTCTCTTCTTTCACCTTTTATTTATTTATTTAATAGGTTTGTGCTTTAGAACTTATTATTTTCAATGGGTGGAAGAGGAATCCCATCTTATTGAGAGCATAGGAGGTTTCCCCTTTAGATAAGTATCTGTATAACCTATGGTATCAGCAAGAAAAACAATATCCACATACAATATCGAGTTGAGTAATGATGATCCTAGAATAGACACGGTCTTTATAGTTTGACCAAAGAATTTCAATTCGAGTGGATCTTATTTTCTATTCAGACATCTTTGACTTTAAAGATATGTCAACCCAAATAGAGAAGAGGTAAAAAATTAGACAAACATTGTTCATCATCACAATTTCCTTTTTTTGAGTTTTTCCACATTGTATTTTGAGTCAGAAAAGAGAATCATTCATGAAAAGTATTACTAAAGAAAACAACAAGATAAAATCCATGAAAAAAGAACAAAACAAAATAAAAAGAACAAAGAAAATGGAGGTGGGACATAAAACAACATGCATAATATATAATAATAAAAAAACAAATGCAATGAGTCGATGGAGAGCAAGATAGAGGGTGGATGAAATTCAAGGGAAACTAAATGCAACCAAGTGTACTCCCAACCTAAACAACTAGAAGGTCAAGGTTGTAATGATACTTCCATTTTAGCCATCATCATTACAAACCTATAGCCCTAAAGATAAAAGCAATTAAAAGAAATATAAAACTATGTGAAATATAAAAGATAATAATTTTGAAAACTTGCATAGCTAACTGAAGGTCTTTCTTATTAACAAAATAATTTTCCATACTAACTACTTTCATATAGTTTCAAAACTTACCTTCTTGTTTGAAATGTCAATTAGACAAACCTTGAAGACTGCTTCTGAATATACATTCTTCTATGCTTTCAATTCTTAAAAACATAAAAAAGGATTAAAACTTGTCATTTCCATAGGGTCTTGACAAGTAGGATTGATTTAACCATTCAACGATTTGATCTCAATATTCAAACCAACCAATTTGGAGACCCTGGAACTTATGATAAAATGAATTTTCAATTAATCCATTCAAATCACAACAAGTATATCTGGTATTTTGATTATATTGGTTGATTAGCATATAATTTTCTGAATTCTCTATTGGTTCCCTTTGTATCTGGTTAAATGCAAACTCAACAATAAGAAATCTTATGGAACTCAATACAAGTATTGACATTGTGAATCAAGGAAACCAATAAGGATACTGAGTTAAAAAAAAATTAGAAACATGTGATTTCTACTAAAATACTTTTCTTAATTAAAAGCATGTGTCAAATCAAACCCAGTACTAACGGAAAGGCTTTTGTTGGTTGAATGATTGAAGAAATTTCAATTACTCCAGAAGATGAAATGTGCCATGGATATGAATAGTTTCACGATATATACAAAAGAGATAATAGGATGATCAGATTTGGAAGAGTTTAACAGAGAAAATTCTTTCAACCAAGATGACCTTTATCTTGATAATTAAAATGACAGGCTTTGAAACTGTAAGGATCCATGGAATATGTGCTCTCCAAGCCTTGATCTATCTCAAGGTGTGGACATGAAAAGAAACTAACCAAACAAGAGCCTTTCATCTAATCAGAAATTTTATCTTGAAGATCCATTTGAAAATATTAGAAGTCCTTTAAAAATGAACTCATAACCAATGTATGAGTGGTAATGAAATAATTATGGGTGAAAATATGGATCCAACTTAGTTCATAGATATCAAGGAGATTGTGAGAACCTGGCATAACCATTAGTAGGAGATGAAGTGCCTCAACATCCTAACAGGTCTCATAACTTTTTGATGATAGATGATCAAGTTTGGGTGGCTTAGAAAAATCAATAGGTAGACATATGCCATTATCATATGATGTATTAATGAAAACATTGTCAATGCCACTGGTTTAATCATATTTAGGGTTAAGCATATTAGACTCTTGATGGATAGAAAATTGAGATACATAAATTGGAAAAATCACTTGATCATTCAAAGTTGGAACATATTCTTCCCTAATTACAAAATATTTACAATTAAATAGATCATCAATAATATATTCAAACTTTTCAACCTCTTATTGTAGTATCACACCATCCTGTACCTAATTGCAACCATAATCACTCGGATAAAGATCGAAAGGATTTATGGGCACTTTTGGCGTGACAAACTTATCAAACATATTTGGGTATAATGAATAATGTTATAAACATGAATAAATATTCAAGGACTGAAAAGGAGGAGAAACAATTGTACTTATATAAGATTGAACTTGGAAAAACAATGGGTAAACATCATTGTCATCAATATAATTGTCAAAGATAGGCATACCAACATGACATCCATATTGACAAAGATCTTCCAAAGATTCAAAAACCTGAAAAATTTACCACTTCAAATTTCTCACCTAAATATGTATGAATTAGAGGGGATTCAAGATCATTTTGAATCAAAGGACCATACCAATTCACAAATAGATATTCATAAACATATTATGAATTGATACTTTGAAAATACTAATCATTGAAGAAGAAAATATATCACCCTTTGTGCTTGGATATTCACCACCATATGTGTTAATGACAACTTATGTCATGGTGATGGTTATCCAAATCCTCAACTTGAATGTGTGGTTCATATTCATTTGACAATTTATCAAGGTTAGAATATCAAAGATTAGTTGGAAGGAAATATTATCATTTTGAAAGAGGGAGGAAACATAAGACATATCCTCAACACTTTTCATATATACATGTTAAATACAACTACCTTGTTCTTGATTACCATTTGAAACAATAGGTTGAACACGATTGTGAGTTGAAGTGAAACAAGTGGACCATGAAGCAAGGAATCATGAAAGCTATGTGGTAAAGGTTTTAGAGTATTCCTAGAACCAATATCAAATTCAAGATTGGATTTGTGTGCATTAATATGATATTGAAAACCTGAGGGGATGAGTTTCATTTGGGATCCATGCAATTAATGAACCATTCCATGTTATCCCCCATAGGATTTGAAGCATAATAATTGGATGGAGGTTGAATAGATAGATAAACAATTCAATTTTTAGATCTCCCAACTTCAACATCATCACTGGGGGGCACCCAAATTGGTATTGGAAAAGGGGGAGGCCAAGGAAGAAATGGAATAATAGGTTCCTCCTTGGAAGATTGAGGTGTCTCATGGTTAGTGAAAGTTGGTGAGAGAGATTCTTCTGGGGGTTTAGATTGAAAAGATATGAAAGTGAGTAGAATCAAATTATGAAATTGTTCCATAATGAAATTTGAATCAACCATTCCTTTGAAAAATTCATTGCAAAGGTGAATAAATTGATTAGTAAAACCCTCTTCAGATTCATCGGATTCCATTCTAAGAAAATTGATTCTATCACATGCATCTTGATAATAATACCTATCAAAGGCTTCACCAAGCTCATTAATAAGTTACTCGAGTGAATGGATAGAAGAAGAGGGTAATGTATGACACCATTTCTTAACTCGGCCTTAAATTGTGATGATGAAAAACCTGGTCATGACACATTTACAATGTATTCCATTAGAGAGACAAAAATGCATAAATTGAAGGAAGTGTTCGAGGAAAATTAATTCAATCTCTCCATCAAATTTAAATTGAGACAAGTCATGAATGATTTCCTTAGGGATGGTAAAATAAAGTTCCTTAAAAAAATATCCTAGGATTATGATTATAGTTTGGGAAAGATCCATTTAAGATAAGAGATTCAAAACCAACTCAATTGGAACAACTTGTCATCTAGACCTCCTTATAATGCTAGAATGTTGACGGTGTTGGATACCATCAACATACAAGGGGTCTCACCGATGTGAATTCCCATTTAAACCTCACACCATTTGGATTAGGAGCCCCATCTAAAGTATCATCCCAATCACCACAATGCAAAGGTTGATCCTGGTTTCAACAAATAACATAAGAGATTATATATAAAAAATTTGAACGCAAGTAAGTTGACATTGTGAAACATGATTTGCAATGTATAAAAGGAGACCTTCATGAGGGCGGAGACAAAAGTGAGCCTCTATAAGGAAGTAATAGTACTAACCTAAGAGACACACATAAGCAAATAAATATTCATTATTTATCTATAAAAATAGTTCACATAGACACAACAATCATTAAACCACATACAACACACCTTCAACAAGATAAGTACCGAGGCCACTAAAATAGTCCAATTTCCTTGGTACATATGAACAAAACATGTATATCAAACATTTAAATAATAGTCATAAGACATTCACAATACATGCATGAAAATGTGTTGGCTCATCTATCTTCAATTATAAGGTGAAAGATCCAAGTACTCAATTACAATGCTCAGGAACTAGTCTCAATAGTGGAACATTAAATCACTTCTCGCTTCTCCAAAGAATAGTTTTCTCTCCTATGCCAACTAGATAAGCCAATACTAACTCTCCAAAGCTTAAGCCTCCAAAATCCATTTTAGTGAGTTATGATCTTGATTTTATTATAAGGGGAATGACCTTTCATAACCCCATGACTCTTGAATTACCCTCATGACTCTTGGACTTCTAATGACTTTTGGAATTCTCCTAAAGACATTTTTTCCATATATGACCAAGTGACTTTTCATATTCCACATATTACTCTTGGACTTCCACACCTTAAATTTTGTCATTTTCTTGAGAATATGTTGACATTGCTGGGCCCACCAATATTTAATGGATCACCATGGTGTGAAGTCCCAACTAGACCTCACACTATTTGGTGTGGGAGTCCCATTGGGTACGATGGCCCAATTACCATTGTCTTAAGGATTTTCCTCAACTCTTTCTTGTCAGCATAGGAGAGCGGTTCGCTTTGTCTTCGAGAAGTGAGGTTCACGTTCTTAGTGAGTGTAAGTGTACTTGTTTCAATGGTTCTTTCACTATGGGAGAGAAGGTGAAGGTGAGTTCTAGGTTGAAAGGGATCAGTCCCAACTCAGCTAGGAACACACAACACAAAGGACATACACAGCTTTCGGTGGAGCAGTCCACTCAGATGTAGCAGCCACAACATACAAGGTAATATAACATGTAAAACTCTCATGGATCAGTTTGAGACGAGTGCAACAACTATTACAACAAGGTTCATGTGAAAGGTCTGTCTATTGTTCGGCAGAGTAGTCGACATGGATGGGACAGCATTAACAAAACATATGACACATTTCCATTAATAGATTATGCATTACAACAAATGAATCAGTTTATATGTAGAGAACATGGTTAAAGCAACATGCATTACAAGTGTTGAAGATCAGTCTTACAACAAACACAATACATGTGTGAAAACGTGCTAGCCTATTGACATGCATCTGGATTAAGTGAAAGTTCTAAGACACATTGTTACACCATACATCACTAACACCATCACCAAGGTGTTGGAGCTACTAATTACTCCTCAAAGAAAATATTTGAGACTCTCTTGGCTATGTGGTAGGAGATGAGGTGAAAAAGTCCTTTCATGTACAAATGAGGGGGTTATTCATATCCAAGGGTGAAACTAACCCTTGTGGTTGTTCGACTACCCTCATGACCATTCGAATTCCATGATACTTTGACTTACATGACTCTATGTTCAACAAGTGGGTATCCTGGACTTCCACGTTACATCATATTGATTGACAACAAGCCCATAGTGGAGATGTGGGCAACATGACTCATGACTTGACTCGACATGACTTGACAAGACAATGTTGGTACATTTGTGTTGCTACTAGAGTGCATGTCGAGCTACAATGTTGCTAAGTGATGGATGTCTTCATGGTGTATCATAGCTTCACCTCCGCATGGCGAAGAGCATGGAGTCTTCGATGGTCCTCAGTTTGCTTGATGAAGCTCTAGCATGTTGTTCCTTGCTTTCATGTTGGAAGGCTTGACAGGCACACTTGTTCGTGAAGGTGCATGTTCGTCGTGTTTGTTTGCTTCACATGCTTTGTTCATTTGTCCATTGGTGAACTTGTCCATCTGCATGTGCTCCCTTCATTCATCCCATTCATCGTCTTGACATTTTTGTGGGTGTACCTGTACCTGTAGTCACTCATGATGAGACAACATCAAATCTAAAACCTTATAGTATACCATGACACATGATCATTTAGATGCGGGTGCCCAGGAGAGTCAGCAGGGCTATGATGCGGGATGATGGCTCCAGGAAATTACTGATGAAAACCATGCAAGAATCACTGAGAGATGGAGACAGATGATCTGAGTCGACAGTGACTGACCGCAAGGTCTAGCTCGGCTAGGAGGAAAAAATTGCACAAATTTTGGGAGGAACAGTTTGGCCTGCTTGAAGGCGAGGTAGGCATGCTTAGTACATTTTCGGGAATGAACAGTCAGCAGGGGCTAGATAGCCAAATTTGTGCAATTTTCCAAAGGACCGGGCCAGGCTACATGAGTGGTCAGCATGTAGGGATTGTGTAATTTTTCTGGGGAACTTCCCACGAGACTGGCAGCCAGCTCTACGCAATTCCCAAAGGGAACTTCTAATTGGCTGCTGGGGTCACTGGTAGCGAGATCTACACAATCCCCAGAGGGAACCACTAGCTAGATGTGTTATCACCTAGATTTAACTCAGGCTGAAGGGAGGCAACTTCCAGGGTAACTGCAAACCAAGCTTAGCCTTGTAGCTAGCCCTACAAGGCCAGGAGAGGGCTCTCTCCTTTAGAATCTTAGTCGAGACGACTGGATCAGATAAAGGATTTTAGGCTAGGTAGTAGCTTGAAAGTTTTTGGTTGAATTTGTTGGTATTTTACTGGATTAGATGGAGCTGGGCAGTTTATGTCTGGCAAATTAAGTTAGAAATGCAGGGTGTTCTATGGGGCAAGGTAGGCATAGGAATTTAGCACTTTAGGCTTAATGGTGTGAGGTGTTTAAGACTGATGAGGAGCTGAGGAGGGCGTGTAAAAATCATAGATCCTTCTGAAACAGTAGAAAACATGAAATATTGAATGATTTCCCAAGGTAGAGCACTGTTACAATGGATTCTACCTCTCTAACTTGATAACATTCAATAAGAAACAATGATAAAACTCCATACCATAGTGATCCCATAAAAATAGCTACAAATCCTATTAATCTCCTTGCCAAACTACTTACAATGATGTGTAATCAAGCTTTGAGCATCCAAGTGAGTCCAACCCCTACAATTGACTAAGAAAACACATGATATAGGCATCAAAACAACTCACTCTAGCCTCATGGGTTGAATCCATGAGAAGAGCAACTGATCTAACTGATACTAAACAAGGAATAGGAATATAGGCATTATTAACAACTTGCCTCCAAAAGTGAAAAACTCAGTCATTTGACTTCAAACTAACTCCTAAAGCAATGAATCTACCCTCTACAACTTTTTAACCATCATATTTACAAGACATGACATCATTTTCACTAGTAAATCATCCAGCATGAGAGAGAATCCATGATCATAGTAAAAAACTGGAAAAATAGGCATACTGAGCAAAATTTGCTCTACACCAGCGCCACTGGCTCAACGCGCGGTGCCATTTTCAGGTCTCTTTTAAAGGCCTTCATGGAATCCAAATTGAGCCCATGATAGCTCATTGGAAATGTCCTCAAGTATAACTTCTAGAACACCTAGAATTTCGGATTTTGGAGCTCATTTGACCCCTCAAAACTTGATTCTCCCAAGACTGCTTCTGTGTGTCCAAAAAGTGGCAGAAAGGTCATTTTAAGGGTGTGTTTGGACCTTTTGGTGGACCAGTTCTGCTCCAAAACTTTTGAAACTTCCTAGGGTGCATTTCCTCATTGTGCTGAATAAAAAAATGTAATCCATTCCTCCATTGGATGCCCCTAGGAAAGTGCAGCGCTGGTGGCATTGTGCTTCTGGGCAGTTTTCCTGTGTATTAAAATTCAAAATTTGCAAATGACAAAATTTTCCCAAAACTTGCCCAAGATTTGTGTGAAGCACCACCATCATGTGCTTTGATGAGCCAAGGAGGATTTAGCCAACATCCTAAGCCCACCCTTCTCTTTTTTTTCTTCCAAGGCCTGCTTTAGCTTAGTTTTCATTATCTTGATCCTCATGTTGCAAATCTTGTTCCGGGTCCTATAGTGATAGGCGATGTTCCTTATCATTTCGTTGTCTCTGTTTGCCTCCTGTAGCAGCTTCTTAAGTTGTAGATTGACTCTCTCAAGAAAAATCTCCCTATCCTTTTCAATCTCCTGCTCAATAGGAGTCAAAGTGACATGAGCCTCTTTCTCACTGTCGTTTTACCTTGAGCATTTCCAGCTCCATGAGGACTTGTTTGTCACTCAACTGTTTGTTTTCCTGCTTTAAGTATGTGATGGCATACTTGGCCCTCTCTAGGTTGTCCATCAAAGCTTGTATATGAGCTTCCATTTCCTGTATGATGATGTCCTTTATTTTTCCCTCTCTTGAGCCTCTAAAGCAATGGTCTCAATGTCAGGCTACTCAGGTTCAACATGTTTTGCCAAGTCAAAGTCCCTTTCCTCCTCATCATCATCTAGCATCTTTTCTTTTCCCTTATGCAACTTTTGTACCTGTACCTGTTGTGTTGATGAAGAAGGAAAATCCCCTTCCACATCCTGTGGAGTTAGCATTTTCCTATGGACTAATGAAGAAGGCAAGGTCCCTTCCACATCCCGTGGAGAAAACACTTACCTAGCAACTACAAATAATCTCCTTATGCCCCTCTAATAGGTCAAGTTAATTGGCACCTCAAAAGTTCTTGTCTCCTTGATCTCTTCTCCTATTTCCACTTGACTGGAAGGCCCCCCTACTTCTTGAGACACTGGTGAAGGAATTTGAGGACCCCTAAATATGTCATCAGCAAGAAATGTCTCCCAAGGGATGTTGAGGAGACTGAGATGATGAAGAACAAGAATTTTGATCAAGGAGTAGTGGTAGAGGTTGCTCATTGTTGAGGGTATGGCCTCTTCTACACGACATAAGCCATCTTCTCAATGTTCTTGAACAAAAATTATGTGAGGTTTAACATCTTCACCCTAGTAAAATGCATGAGGAGCCTGATGTGATAAGTGTATAGCCTGGAGAATTTTCCCTCACAAGTGAAATATTTGATGATGATTCTCATCAACGCGACATACTTGTTCTGAAGAAATTTGAAAGGAAAGAGCCTCTTCACCTGATTTATATATTGAGTTTTAATGTAAAGCTCATAATAATGTTCATCAAGATCCTGGGCCTTATACCACTTCTCACCAACATTGGGAATTCTGGTGGCATCTGAAATGATGGATGTTGAAACTATGAAAGTTATCCTAGCAAGAGTCACTTTGTTGTTTTGAAGATGAGCTACAAAGATTTTGGTGAGCTCTAGGTGGTATTGGACTCTCTCCACTTGTTCACAGAAATCATAGCATCCAAGATATCTAAAACATGAAACAGCCAACTAAGAAGCCTACAATTCCCCAAGGTTTGATGGCTCTTCTCTTGCAATTCTGCCTCCCTTATGAGGTTTTCTATGTTGCCTAGCTCTATCTACTGAGTTGTCACTAGCTGTGTTTTCCTCTTCATAGCCATAGTCTTATTTATCCACATTTGCATGGTTTTCTTGGTGGCACACTCCTAGAAAGGGATAAAGGGAATGAGTGGGAGTCTTCTAGGAGTGAAGGGATGTATTTGGGTAGATTATTAGAGTGGGGGGGGGGGGGGGGTGTTAGAATGAGGGATATAATGAAGGAATATAGATGAGGGAATTGGTAGTGATGTAAAGAGTGGTTTCTAGCTGTAATGATGGGTGATGGGAAGAAACAAAGGGGTTTAGGGTTCTGTAGAATAAATAGAGAAAACTAGGGTTTAATTTTAATCATGAAGAATGGTGCTTATAACTTTCATGTGCAAGCAAAAAATAAAGGTGAGGAGGGTAACTTACTTGGAAAGAGAAAAAGAGCAGATAATTTGATGATTTTTTTGAAGTTATGGAGGGTTTGGAGGCTTGCTGCTCAATGCGCAATGCTTTTTCCCAGATGCACAACACCTAGCTCTACATGCAGGACCCATGTTAATTTGAACTGCACAACTTTTCCAGATGTGCAACGCCTGGCTCTACATGCAGTGCCTTGTTCCCAACATGTAGCACCAACCTATTCTGCTCAGAAGTGCAGTGCCACTTAGCCAACATGCAGCACCAGTCTTCTTTTGCCCAAACTCACTCGAATTTTGCCTCTTCTTCTCACCTTTTCTTTTCACCTTTTAGCATTCCTTGCGTGTTAAATGAACATAATGATTTTAGAAAATGAAATGTAAGAGTTTAAATAGGAGTCCATTTTGATTTTTCACTTTTCAAAAACCCACTTTCAAATGTTTCTTGTCCTTTTCAAAACTTTGTTTTTTAATGCCTTTTCTCATTGTGGTTTTGTAGGTGGATAAATGCTCAAACTGACTTGATTTTTGTAGTGTTGGTGTGTCTTGTAGTAGGGAGAACTCTTCTGATGTAGTTGAGATCCATTAGTACATATAGAAACTTAAAATTACATAATAAATACAACAAATTCAAAATACTTTGTTTTCACCTCAAAAACATGTTTTTGAGGTGAAAATTACATTAGGTTCCAAAAATAAAAAAATTTAGTAGCTGTGACTTTCAAGACATCATGCTTGATTTATTGATCATTCTCATACCCTTGCTAAAATTTATTGGCATTTGAAAATCAGTTTCTTGACCTTGGTAATGAAACCCTAGACCTAATGAAATCAAACCTTAGGACCTAATGAAATGGAATGCAGATTGTTTATGAACCGTGGCTGAAAACAATATGAAGTAGGATCAACAAGTATAGTCTATGAGGGAGGAGCTGAAGAGAAAACAATCATCAGTGAATACATATATCATGACCTAGTGGAGTGATGAAAAATTTACTATATGGGACTCCTACTATGAAAATGCAAAGGAGCAGATTTTGATCCCTAATGGAAGTGTGAAAAGACTGCCACTAATACGATGCTCGGGTCACTGGCAGCCAGACTTGTGTAATTCCTATAGGGAAATTCCAGTTGGCTTCTTGGGTAACTCGTAGCCAGAGTTGTGCAATTCCCAGAGGGAATTGCCAGTTGGCTGCTCAGTCACTAGCAACAGAAACTACGCAATTCCTGGAGGGAAAATGCAGTCTACTACTGGGAGCTGCTGGCTAGGAAAACAAAATTAAGGCTAAGAGGTTGGCTTGTTGATCATCTTTGCACAATTTCTGAGCTGAGATGACTAATGGTTAGCAGGAGGCCTACTCATGAGCACTACGCAATTTATGAGATGAATCACTAGTCATCTGTCCGGGTGGCCAACATGAGTCTTGATTGAATTGCTTGCGGGCAGCATAGCTTGAAAGAACTAGCTTCATGCTTCTGTGCTATTCTGGATGACAGTCGATCAAGTCAAAATCTCGGTAATGGTTCGGTTGTTAGTGAGGAGTCTGGTCATCAAAACTTCAACAAAAATGACTAAGTGTGTGAATAGTTGAAAGATGCATAGGTGATCATACAGACACACACTCACATGACTTGACAATGAAACGACCAAACCATCCAGACACACATGTTCAACATAACTGACCGATAGTGCAAGTAACAAGCATGATAGTTGTGATTGATCATTCATGTTCGAGACGATGCTTGCACGATAGTGAATTTGACTCAATGTGTGAGTGCGACAAATGCCTTCATGGTGAACAAAACAGACACATACAAAGCAAGGAATTCGAGCGTAAGCAGAAAACGGTCACAAGCATGACTTAGACATCAACAAGCAGAGACTTGAGTGTAATAAACAAGAAATTTGAATGTAAATACTCAAACGAACTCACGAAGTGAACCCAAGTGTGTGCAGTCAGAAAGTGAAACTCAAGGGAGGCTCTGAAATTGGTGCAGGGAAAAATTTTGGAGGGTGGTTGTAGCCGCTACAACACTTGGTGACACATTGGCAGAACTCAATCTTCTCTGTTTTGCTTCATTGCTAGCACAGGGACTTTTTCTTTCAGGAAGTATTGAATTGTTGTGCAGGCTAATTCAGTTTCCCCACTTACCACATGGACATACATGATTCACCCTTTTCCAACTTAGTCAAACACAATCAAAAGTTTAGCTTAGATCTCAATGTTTCAAATCCCGGAAGGGTAGTTTAGTTCGCGAGTTGAAGATTTTCAGAGCATAAGTTTTCATCTCCAATGTTGCTCCACTGCCAGCAGGCCTAGATAGTACCCCAGCTAAGTAATGCAAGAACATACACATTACTCCACTTCTAGCAAGCATGGTCAGTACCCCAGTGGAGTTGCATGCTTCACCTCTCTGCACAGGAAGCTTCTCCCTTCTTTTGCCTTTGTATTTTTAAGAGAGCTGTGCATAGGAACTTATTTATTTTTGGGGCAGAAGAGGGATCCTAAATTATTGAGAGAAGAAAAGGTCTTTCCTTTAGAGAAGCATGTAAGACCTCTAACATAAGTTTGCTCATTTATATTTTTTCCTTGCTCTGTTTCTACTAATTGGATTAGCTTCAACAGACAGAGGAGAAGGCTAAGTACAAGCATGGGGCTTCCCAGTGTGGACATAAGTTCATTGTTGGACCAAAGCTTCCCTTACAAATGGTTCTTATTTTTCGTCAAGACTTCATCGACTGAAGCTTGTAACCAAGAGCAGAGAAAATGGACACAAGACTAGCCAAGTGTTACAGTGTCACAAGTCTCTTCGAGTTTCAACCACATACTCTATTCAAAAGCCATAACGTAGTAGTCGGAAGCACTTATTTTTAGAAACAAAAATAGTAATATATCAAACAAACAAAATGCACGTGAACAAAAATAGTAATCAGAATAAAACAAAGAAAAAGAAAAGATAATAAGAAAAACAAATCAAATGAAACAACAAGTAGCAATAAAACTATGTACATGGCATGGGTGCAGCCCAACCTATTGGAAATAATGCTTGAGATCTAGGTCATTGATAGAAAGGCTTTCAATCCTCCCATTGAGTGATAGAAAATGATACATGTATGGACCAAGCTTCTCGTGCATCGTGCACAGGCCAATCCACAGGGACTGGAACTTTGTATGTTTTCCTTTATCTTCATGGGGTTTATCCCATTAAACTAGGTCATCCACATTGAAGCTAGCTTTCCCCGTAGACTTCTTATGAAACTACCTCTTGATATGGTTCTAGTGGAGTATTAATTTTTCTTTTTCTTTCATCCTTTCTTCTTGGAGCTTATGGAGAGCATCCATCGTACGCCGAACCAGCTGGCAAGGCTTGCCTTGGGATTCCTGGGAAAGCTGAAGAGCAGGCAAGTAGATATTTCGTAGGAGGATGGCTTCTTTACCATAGACCAGGAAGGTGAGGTGTTTAGAGAGGGCTTAGGCATTACACGGCCAACCCATAATGCATTCATCAGGGCGGTATACCAGTTACGATATTAAGAGAAAACAATCTTCTTTATTATACGGATGAGATTCTTATTGGTAGACTCTGCTAGACTATTTCTTTGCAAAGAATAATTCTATGAATGATTTAACACAATACCCTTTTGTAATGCAAAGTCATAGAGTTTCGAAGACGAAAAATAAGTTGCATTATCCAAAAAAAGTGATACCAGAACACTGAAGCATGAGATGATATTCTGCTGGAGGAAGTTGTTGACCTCATGGTCGTTCACTTGTTTAAGTAGAATTACCTCTGTCCACCATGTAAAGTAATCAATTGCTGATAGGATATGGTGGTGTTTCTTTGAAGAATGAGGGAAATTTTCCCAGTAATGTCTAGGACCCACTGTTGGAATGGTTTAGTCACTAGAACAGGGTGTAGTGGGGCTATTGATCTTCATGTTCTATCAATGCACAGGTGATAGACCAGACATTTGCAAGCATATGCATGCACATCCTTGAATAATGTGGGCCAGTAAAAACTAGCTCGCATAACCTTGTGCATTGTGGTATTCCCCAAAAGTGACCCTCGGCGAGTCCGTCATGTAGATATTGGAGTACCTTTTTTGATTCTTGTGCCTTCAGACACCTAAGAAAAAATCCATTGTGCTTTCTGTAAAGCACTTCATGCACTGACTGGTATGCTAAGGCTTTCAAGCGTAATGCCCACTTTTGTCTGATATAAAAGTGAGAGGGTATGGTTCCATGCTCAAGGTACCGGCATATATCTAATTACCAAGAGGTTTCGTTTTCCATGGGGGATGCTCAACTTATTTCATACATTTCAATCTCCTGCTCCCAATTGACGAGCTCTTCTTCACTCTCCTGGGCATGTACTGCTTCAGCTGCAAGTTTGCAGAGCCCATGTCCTTTGATCATGTGTATTAGCTTGATTTCAATATGATATTCTTGAAAACATGTCATCCAGTTCACACGTCATTCTCCCAGCTCTTCTTCTATCAACAATGTATGCACTGCTGGGTGGGGAACAAAGACAATGCAGTGGTTTGTCATCAAGTAGGGTCTCAAGTGTTTCACTACCTTGTAAACTACATAATTTTGTTTGTCAATGGCAGGGTAGTTAAGTTTCGGCCTGTGCATGCTTTCACTTATGAAAGAGATGGGACTTTCATCATTAGCTTCATCTTTTTGAGTGACTACTGCAACTAGCAAGTTGTCGGAGGTGAAGGTATATAGCAGGAAATCCTTTTTGAAATATGGGTTGTACAGTGCAGGCGCTTCGGCAATGGCTTGCTTAATCTGGGTGAATGCATGCTTTTATCTCTTTCCCCAGGTGTACACTACATCTTTCTTGATCATGTCATGCATGGGCTTGACTCTTTGTGCATAATCTAAGATCAATTTTTGGAGGAAGTTTATCTTGCCCAAGCAGGACTGCATGGATGTTTTGTTGACCAGGTGAGGAATGCATGTGATATCTTGGACACGGTCTGGATCTACCTTGATACCGCTCTTTGCATACCGCTCTTTAAATATCATATTCTTGCAAACATCTCATCCAGTTCACACGTTGTTCTCCCAGCTCTTCTTCTATTAACAATGTATGCACTGCTGGGTGGGGAACGAAGACAATGCAGTGGTTTTTCATCAAGTAGGGCCTGAAGTGTTTCACTACCTTGTAAACTACATAATTTTTTTTGTCAATGGTAGGGTAGTTAAGTTTCGGCCTGTGCATGCTTTCACTTATGAAAGAGATGGGACTTTCATCATTAGCTTCGTTTTTCTGAGTGACTACTACAACTAGCAAGTTGTCAGAGGTGAAGGTATATAGCAGGAAATCCTTTTTGAAATATAGGTTGTACAGTGCGGTCACTTCGGCAATGGCTTGCTTAATCTGGGTGAATGCATGCTTTTATCTCTTTCCCCAGGTGTACACTACATCTTTCTTGATCATGTCATGCATGGGCTTAACTCTTTGTGCATAATCTAAGATCAATTTTTGGAGGAAGTTTATCTTGCCCAAGCAGGACTGCATGGATTTTTTGTTGACTAGGTGAGGAATGCATGTGATATCTTGGACACGGTTTGGATCTACCTTGATACCGCTCTTTGCAACAATGTGTTCAAGGAGGTTCCCCTCCAACATGGAAAATACACTCTTTTTGGGGTTCAAGTAAATCTT